>ML358569.1:0-31502 GCA_005239505.1 Nicotiana paniculata | reverse complement strand
AATTGAGAGGTCTTAGTAGTTGCAAGTCGACTCTTGAGGTTGGGTGATTGCAATTAGGTTGTTGGTATGATTGATCGAATTGTTATACTTGGGCATGTTTAAAGAAGGGAAAGAATGTGAAATTTTGTATGTTCATACTTGATTGCCGATATCGATCATAGTTAAGGGGTAATGTGTGTGATTGAAAAGTAAAATACTCCTTGTCAATGAAATGTGTACGTGTTAAAGGATATTGCTCGAGGACGAGCAAGAGTCTAAGTGTGGGGTGTTGATGTGTGGCTAGAATTCATAGTTTTAAGCATTATATACCTTACATTTTATGTGCTTTTGTGATAAAAATACATGTTATATGTGCATAATGGAGTCTATTTCATGTGTAGGTGAATTGGAGATGGAAGCCGAGCTAAATGGGTGCATAAAAGTCAAAAATATGCTCAAGAGTCGAAAAGCAGTGACCCGGGCAATACCCGGGCGTTTGGCCCCTAAAGACAGGCATGCCCAGGCGTTAAGGGGGCATTTGTCCCTTAAGGCCAGGGTGACCCTGGCGTTAGACCCCTAACGCTACGCCTTCCCAGGAGTTAAGGGGGCGTTTGAGGATTAACGCCTGGGTGCCTGGTCCAGTCAACTCCGAGTTTTAAAGGTTTTTAATTGTTTCCCGGTTGGAATAGAAGTCTCCTACACGTTTAGGGTTTATCCCAAACGGATAAATAGACCCAAGAACACAACTTTGAAGGAGGATGCCATTTTTGGAGAGAATATACACACAAGATCATTGAAGAAGCAACGGATTATCAGTTTTCTTCATCTTAATCTAGTATTTTCCATTTATGCAAACTTATGCAATTGTTTAAGTCTAGTATGAGTGGCTAAACACCCTTCGTTCTGGGGTTGTGGTTTAGCCATGAATATTGTTATTTGACATTAACTTAACCTTGATTTTAATTCGCTCAGTATATGGTTGTTTCTTCAATTCTGCGTTTAATTGCTTAATTGTTTGGCCAGCAATTAGGTTCTATATACTATCTATGTTATGCTTGGAAAAGCCGTATATAGATTAGAGAAGAATTGAAGAGATCGATCTTAACCCTTCAGGGGAGTGGATTTGTGGTTAGGATAGGAATATAACTAGTCACCGTGCTTAATTAAACATCGTAATCTTAGTGCTTTCTAATAGATTAATTTCATAGGAATATAGGCGTTAATCTATTAAGAATAGGCGAGTAGTACTTCGGGAGAAGGCTACGAGCGAAATTATCGATTAATTAGCAACCATGAGTGAATTATATGAAAGGGACAGTTAATTAGAATGAAATATGAATGGTGAATTAATCACAACCCTAGAATATTCGTCTCTATTGAATACACAACAATATTCTCGTTACTTGATAATTAGTTCATATAATCATAGAATAATTATATTCTTGGATTTTGTTTTGGCTCGATTAAATAGCAATTAGAGTGATTCAATAAGTAGTTTACACAAGTCCCTGTGGGTTCAACATTCGATTTAACATTATATTACTTGCTACGACCACGTATACTTGTGTGTGCGGTTTGGGACCAACAACGGTCAAATGAAGTGGAGACGTTTGCGCTTAAGGAGGCGATACTTGAAGAACGGATTGGTGGCCTAGAGATAGAGGTTTCGGACCTGAATGAGCAGATTGTCATCCTCAAGATCGAGAAGGCGCAACTACTGGCTCAACCGTCTTCCTCCCATGTTTCCGCTTATCTCAATGTTCCACGGGATTTGTACGAGAAATGAGTTCATGATGAGGCTTATCTAGACATATTCAGGGGCTTGATGACGGCCGGGAAAGCTTCTGAGGTGGAATTTGAGGATGCTCGTGTTAAGGAACGTGCAGCTCGGGACACTTGTGGCTACGATCCCAGTACCCCTGGGGAGGGTGATGATGAAGATGATTTAGACGGGCTCGAGCCAGGTGCTTGGTATGATGATGAATACTCCAATGGCTAGGGTACTGGTGATGATGGGGATGGGGGTGATGATGCCGAGTAGTGTATTTGTTTTGTACTTTTGTTGTTATTTTTTTCCTTTTTGTTTTGAGGGCATCTGTTTGGCCCTTGTAAGATACCTTTTGGAATGATACTTTTGTTGTCCGTTTCTGAGTTTCTTATTTTTCCTTCGAATGTTTTCCTCAATTGACTGCCTTGATTGCAATTCAATTAGGCCGACTGTAAGTTGAGCTCGTGCGAGGTCGAATCGTTGCTCAATTAGTTCGAGCTAAGTCGAATGCAAGTGTCTTAATTAATTCGAGTGAGGTCGAATGTGAGTCGATTCAAATGGGGTCGAATGTTGGCTTGTAATTAGTTCGAACGAGATCTAATGTAAGTTGATTCGAGTGAGGTCGAATGTTGACTTTTAATTGATTCAAACAAATATTGATTCGAATGAGGTCGAATATGAGTTGATTCGAGCGAGGTCGAATGTCGACTTTTAAATTGATTTGAACGAGGTCAAATATGAATTGATTCGAGCAAGATCAAATGTCGACTTTTAAATTGATTCGAATGAGGTCGAATATGAGTTGAATCGAGCGAGGTCGAATGTCGACTTTTAAAATGATTCGAACGAGATCGAATGTAAGTCGATTTGAGCAAGGTCGAATGTTATTTCTTGGATTGGCGTAATGTGTAAACTTGGTGGAGACATGTGAACATCATGTATTTTCATATTTCTCTTTGTTTATACTTTTATTGGAGAAGTTTACATATTTTTGCTCTGCACATACATACATTGGAGAAGTCTCGGTCTATCTAGTCCCTTCATTGGTCGACCTGGAGAAGTAGTTGAGAGGTCGAGCAATGAACTTTTACTTAAATTCGAGATGCCCTCTTCGTCGCCTCGATAAAAACCTCCCCGAGAAAACCCTATTGGGACAAACTCTGGTGATGGAAAAAGAGTACGACTTGGAGGACGTCTATCCTTAGAAGTTGAAGTATTTGAGGTGGGTGACGTTACAATTGTTTGGTAGTAATTTTCCCTCTGTTGTTTCTAGTTGGAACGATCTTTTGCTTACTGCCGCCGTGATTTTGTAGGGGCCATCCCAATTGGTCCCCAGTTTGCCTTCCTGTGGATCCTTGCTCGCTTGTGTTTTGGCCTTGAGTACATAGTCCCCGACTTTGAGCGGTCTGACCTTGGCTCTCTTGTTATAGTACCACTATGCCTGTTGTTTTTGGGCTACCATTCTTACGTAAGCTATGTCTCTTCATTCTTCAGCCTCGTCGAGGTCTTGCTTTCTGCTTTCATCGTTGCTTGGCCCGCTCTCATTTTAATATCTTAGACTCAGATCTCCGACCTCGACCTATATCACTGCATCATTCCCATAGCTTTGGCGTAATGCGGTATGCCCATAGCACTTCCGGCAGCAACTCTGGCCACAGTCCCTTGGCATTTTCGAGTTTCTTTTTCATGATATTCAATATCGTTTTGTTGGAGGATTCAGTTTGTCCGTTGCTTGCGGGGTGATATGGAATGGAGAGTATTTTTTTGATGTGCCACTTTTCAAAGAACTCGGCGACCTTCTTCCTTGTGAATTAGGATCCGTTGTCACAATTTATTTCTTTGGGAATGCCGAAGGGGCATACGATGTTCCTCCATATAAAGGCGATCACTTCTTGTTCGCGTATTTCGGTGAACGCATCTGCTTCCACCCATTTAGAAAAATAGTCAGTTAAAACCAAAAGGAATCGTTCATTACCTCGTCCTGTGGGAAGGGGGACGACGATATCCATTCACCATTTGATGAAGGGCCAGGGCGAGGTGACTAAGTGGAGGTGATATCCCGCTTGGTGGATCATGGGGGCGTACTTTTGGTATGGCTCGCATTTTTTAACAAAATCAGTTGCTTCCTTTTTCATTGTGGACCAGTTGTAGCCTGCTCGTATAAGACATCTGACTAGGGCTCAATTGCCAGTGTGAGCACGCAGTGGCCTTCATGGACCTCTTCTAGGATGCGTCGTGTCTGTTTTGGTCCCAAACATATTGTTAAAGATCCACCATATGTCCTTTTTTACAGGTCGTTGTTGATGATGTTATACCTAGTTGTTTGCATTCGAATTTTTTTGGCTTCTTTTTTGTCGTTTGGGATCATGTCGTCCTGCAGGTAGGTGACAATACGGTTGCGCCAGTCCCACGTTAGGTTAATAGTGCGTACCTCAATTTGGTCGATGGGCGAGTGGAGGAGAGTGACCACATTCTCCTTTCCGGTTATGCTTTTAGTGGTGCCGCCAATTTGGCGAGGTCCTCTACCTCGATGTTCCGTGCTCGAGGTATTTGGTCGAGCTGGCATTCATCGAACTCGGGTGGAAACTTGCAGATCTCGGCCTGATATTTTTGTAGCCTTTGTTCCTTGATTTGGAAAGTCTATGTGACTTGATTGACGATAAGTTGTGAGTCACATCGTAGGGCTAATCGTCGTGCTCCGTACTTGAGTGCCATTTTTAACCCTGCAACCACGGTCTCATACTCGGCCTCATTGTTAGTCATATCAGGACACCGTATGGACTGGTGAATTATTTCGCCTGTCAGTACCTCGAGTACAAGTCCTAGTCCAGATCCTGACGCGTTGGAGGCGTCGTCAGCGTACAGAATTCTTAGGTCGTGTGTCTTAGGGAAAGTACTAGCGGCTTCTCTTTCGACCTAGGGCATTATTTTATCACTGAAGTCGACGACGAAGTCGGCAAGTATTTGTGACTTTATCGTTATTCGCGGCTGATAGGTCATATTGTGCTGGCTCAATTTAATGGCCCATTTAGCCAACCTACCCGATAGCTCGGGCTTGTGTAGGATACTCCTTAAAGGAAAGGTCGTGACCACCGAGATGGGGTGGCACTGGAAATAAGGTCTAAGATTTCGTGAAGCTACGACAAAAGACAAGGCTAGCTTTTAGAGGTGGGGGTACCTCGTTTCAGCGTCGACCAAGGTCTTGCTAATGTAGTTTATTGGATATTGCGTACCTTTATTTTCCTAGACCAGGATTGCGCTTACTACTACGTCGGACACGACTAGGTAGATTAGGAAGTGCTCTCTGGGTTCTGCCTTAGCAAGCAGCGGTGGCAAAGATAAGTACGCCTTTAGTTCTCTCAGGGCGTCGACGCACTCGGAATTCCATTGGAGTCTGTTGTCCTTTTTTAGCACGTCGAAGAATTTGTGGCATCTATCAGAGGATCTTGAGATGAACCTCGATAGGGCGGCTATACGGCCGGTCAGTTTCTCCGCCTGCTTCTTGTTGTTAAAGTTTTCTGGTATTCCCTCTATATCCTTGATTTGGTAGGGGTTAACCTCGATGCCTCTTTGCGACACTAAAAATTCGAGGAACTTTCCTGAGGTTACGTCGTAGGCGTATTTCTCGGGGTTCAATTTCATTTCGTACCGCCTGAGTATGTCAAAAGCTTCCCTCAAATGGTCGATGTGGTATTCATTTCTTTTCGACTTGACCAACATGTCATCAATACATACTTCCATGGTTTTGTCGAGCTGCTCTTTGAAAATTTTGGTTACTAGCCTCTGGTATGTCGCCCCTGCATTTTTCAATCCAAACGACATAACTCTGTAGCAGTACGTCCCTTGGTGAGTGATGAAAGTAGTTTTTTTCCTGGCCTTCCTCCTCCATGAGGATCTGGTTGTAACCCGAATAGGCGTCCAGGAAACTTAACAACTCGTGCTCTGTTGTTGTGTCGATGAGTTGATCAATGTGAGGCAGTGGGAATGAGTCTTTCGTGCATGCCTTGTTCAGATTTGTGAAGTCTACACACATTCGCCATTTCCCATTTTTCTTTTTCACCATGACCACGTTGGCGACTTATTAGGGGTATTTTGACTCCCTGATATGCCGTTTTCAAGTGATTTTTCCACCTCTTCGCGGACAGCATCATTTATTGCAGCGTTGAATTTTCTTCTAACCTGTCGTAAGGGGGGTAAAGTGGGTCGAAGTCAATTTGTGTGTTGCTATTTCCTTCAGGATGCCCGGCATATCTGCATGAGAGAAGGCATACAAGTTCGCATTATTAGTAAAAATTGAAGGAATTTACCTGGTTCTTGTAGTTTGTGGCTGATATAGGCCTTTTTGCTATGGTCGCTCTTATCGAGCTGAACGGGGTCGAGGTCTTCCACAGTTTATGCCGTAGCCTCCACGACCTTGGGTTCCCTGATGACATCTTTCCCTTCGTTGTTGTTCGACCTCGACCTCGTTAATTGATATGTTTCTGCACCTTTGTCCTTTAACTGTTGAGTGTATGAGCAGTTTCGGGTGATGCGGGTAGCATTCTTGGGCCGTGCGTTGCTCACCACAGTGTTGAATACTCCCCACGGGGTGGGAAACTTGACGACCTGATATAAGCTGGATGGGATGGCCCTCATGGCGTGTATCCAAGGTCGTCCTATGATGGTGTTGTACGTTGTATCTTGATCCATGATGTGGAACGTAGTCTCCAAGGTGGCACCACCGGCCAGAATGGGTAATATGATTTCTTCGGAAGTCCGCTCAACTGCATTGTTAAAACCAGTTATTGTGATGCAGTGTGGCACTATCCTATCTTCAAGCCTCATTTATGTGAGAACTCGAGGGTGGATAATGCATGCGACGCTTCCGTCATCTACCATAATTCGTTTTACATCAGTATCTAAAATGCGCAAAGTAATAACAAGGGCATCATAGTGAGGAAAAGTCAAAATGTGGGTATCCGACTTGTCGAAGATGATACTTTCTTCGAGGTCATCATATCGTTCATGTGTGATTGATCGCTTCAGCTTATGGGTGGTTTTGAACTTTACGTTGTTGATCGACGCCTCGTCGCCTCCATCGATGATCATTTGGATGGTGAGGGTTGGAAGGTGGCTTCAGCGGTCCTTGATATTGTTCTCGTCCTCGAGCGAAGTTTTCCCTTCCTCGGTCGCTCATTAGTTCTCTCAAATTCCCTTGGTGGAGCATGTTCACTACCTCTTGCCTCAAGGCGATGGAGTCCTCGGTCTTGTGACCTCGTTCCTGGTGGAATTCGCAGAGGGCATTCGACTTTCTGATGTTTGGGTCGGGCTTCATCTTTTGTGGCCATTTCACCTTTGGGTCGAGCTTCTCTAGGGCGTAGACTATCTATGAAGGAGAAACACAAAAATTGTGAGCATATAGTAATGGAGGCATACCTTTCTCGTTTCGGTGAGTCCCTGTCGGTGGCCTGGATGGACCGTTGTCATGGCGGGGGGGAGGGGGGTATGACGGCAGCTCTGACGTATGGCTGGTGCCTTTCATGGTTGAGACGCGGATCTGCATGGTCCTTTCTATTGTTGTTTCTGCGTTCTTTTCTCGACTCCATTTGGACCGACGTCAAGCGCTGGGTTGGTTCATTAAGGTCGTCCGCATCTGCTCTCACCTCGGCACAATAGGCATTGTGTCTTTCGTCCCAAGTTGTAGGGGGTATTTCATGAGCCAACTTAATAATTTTTTGGTCGCCTTCAAACCGCTCCTGTTCAAGCCATTTCGGAACGCTGCTACCGTCATTCTTTCCAATACATTTGGGAGAGTCATTCTAACACAGTTGAACCAGGCAAGGAAGTACCTGAGTCCTTTGCCAGGTGATTGTTTAATGGCGAATATATTGTTTACTCTCACCTCTGCTTTTTTGGCCCTGACGTGTGCGGTGACAAACTTGTCAGCTATTTCCTTAAATATTTCTATGGACCACGATGGCAGTTGTGAGTACCACGTCAGCGCTCCCCCGGTTAGGGTTTCACCAAATTTTTTCAGCAATATGGATGATACTTGCTCGGCGAGGTCATTGCCTTTTACTGTAGTGACATAGTGGGTGACATGATCCTCAGGGTCCGTTGTGCCGTCATATATTTTCAAGTACGGTGGCATTTTGAATGTTTTAGATATAGCATGTGGTGCGACCTCGTCGCTATGGTTGTTCCACAAATCGGTCGGCGTCACGTTTTGGTAAAATCTTTGGGGCACCGGTGTATCTTGTCTACCCTTTCTTGGTGCTCCTTCATTTGGTCGCGGAGCAATTTGCTCTCGTTCTCCATCTCCTCCATTTTCCTTAGAATAGTTGTAAGGGTGTCGTTACCTTCATCATTAATGGTATGAGTGATACCTGTTAAAGGAGGAGGGACGTGCTACTCATTGGTAGTTGTTGTGATGTCGACTCGTACACCCTCCCTGCTCGCCCTTTGGGAAGGTGTGTGGAGTATGCTGGTCAGCATACTCGTTAGCCATGCCTCTAGTAGCTTTTTCATTGCTGGTGGTGCTTCCTCTGTTATGGACGTAGAGGCTCCTTTTCCATGGGAGATGGTAACGCTGCCATGAGGAAGGGGTGAACCACTTCGTCAACGGGAAGTGTTTGGTGTCAGGTTCTCCTCGTCTGTTCCATTAACCTCATTGATGGTGTTTAGGAAGTTAGCAGTAAGGTCTGACAATGCCTTCAATCTTTCCTCTCCATTACCTGTCATGTTAGACTGTGCAAGTAGGAAAAAGAAATTTTTGTGTTTTGTTGTTGTTATTTTTTTAGATCTAGAAAAATTATGATTTTGACTAGAAAGTTCCCCACAGACGACGCCAAATTGTTTGACCAAAAATTATGAAACCTTTTGTTAAACTAATTAAATAAAAAGGTGATGGGTAAATCCTAGTTAAATATAATAAGTTCTAAATCTAACATGTGCTTGCATAAAAAATATAGAATATTGTTTGAACCAATTTAATACAAATGGTGTTAAATGATGTTATCAAGAATGATTGGAGGGACAATGATGAGCAATAAATATATTAAATGGCAATAAATATAAATAGAGAAAATAATTTACCAAAATATTAAATGAGGTGGATGATTCTTTTCTCTGACAGTAATGTAAGACAAATGGATATTGGAATATATGAGGTTATCTCGGATCTGATATTACAAAAGGTGAGATAAACAGCAAATTGAATCCTTGTGGAAAGGCAATATTTTTTGTATTGTCTGCCTAGAGTCAATATTTTACAAGAGTTCTTATTCGGATCAATATTACATGTCTCTTCCCCTATCTCTTCTATTATTTATATGGGATACTCCCAAAAAATCCTAAAAAAGTACAGCAGAAGAAATGTTCAATGGAATATTCCTTTTGAAAGTTCCAAAGCTACACTAGCCGTTATTCCTTTTCCTACTGCTCGACCTCGGCCCCAATGGCTTACTCGGTGGCTCAATATTGTCGACCTCTGGTCGACCTCGCCCTAGTCGCCCATGATGAACGACAATTCCTGCACTTGGTCACCTCTTCATGCCGAATTTCCTTTAGTCGGATTTTGACCCATACAAGTATGGTCTGCATATTCCCAAATCCGAATAGGTTTTGCTTATAACTTATGAGCATGGCCAGGTGAAGAGCTTCCTAAACAATGTATCAATAAGTTTCAAAATCAACAAGACATTGATCCACTGGTTCTTTTAAAACACAGATCTCACGGAATAATCACGTAATCAAGTAGATATGACTTTCCAGACTTTAACTATTGCATTCGCGTTTTAGTAAAGAGATTTGGACATATGCCATCTTTCTATCAAATGATAGTTCTTGCTGAGGCCTCTGGTCGATTAGCCCCACGCCGCGCTTTCTCTTTTATCTATATTCTCGCTACAAGAGAACTGTCCAATTTCGTCCACCAAAACCGAAGCGACCGTTTTCTGGTCGTTTTTAATTAGTCGGAAAAATAATGGTCGTTAAGGTGTTGCGACCGAAGGCAGTCGTAATTTTCCGACCGAAATCGATTGGTTATTTCAACGCATTGACTGACAACAAAGATAAAAATACCGACCATGCATCCTCATACCAAACATCCCCTCTCACAACTTGCAACTCAACTCACTAAGAATGAATTTGCTAAGACTTTCAACTTTGAAACTAAAATGAAACCATACTAGAAAATGAAAGCAGCACAGTACAGTCCTGCAAATATGGGGTCGGTTGGAGGGAACAGAAAGGAAAGGGGTAAAAGATAACACAACACAGTAGCATTGTTGGCATAGAAATGGACTCTAATACTTCATTCCTCCCTTCGTAATTTAGCCAATCAAACCACTGAAACTTATCATACATTACATGGACAATTTAGAATTCGGATGCGATATTTTAGTTAATGCAATGGCATTAACTGAAAAGGGAGTTGAAGTAACAGTTATACTTTATCATACAATTACCCGACAGCATTGTGTAACTACCAAATGCTATAATGCCAATATGCACTAAGATTGACAAAGAAGAACTGTCTAAACATACTTTTTTCTGTCAATAATAAACAACTTCGACCCATTCGACATCAAGCAACTGATTCCCTATCATTCAGCATCATGCTTATACATCTGTCAATGTTGCCAAAATATCCCTGATACAAAATAAACACCAAACAACAAAGTCTAGTATTCCAATCAAACCCGGTCAATGAAACAGAAAACAACTGTACAATAAATGGCGATTTTCTTCTTTTTGATTTTTTATTTTCTTTTCTCTTTTTTTTCATGTAAAATAAAAAAGAACATAGTTTTACACAGCATAGACAAAGACATGTCCACACCAGTCATTTGCATCATGAATTTTACTATACAACATATACAGGAGAATTGGACATGAGAAACCAGGCATCTTCACTCCGGCAAAAGGAAAGAACTAAGTCATATTTCACATCAGTCAGTAGATTTCTTCCGAAATGTTTAGCTCTATATCAATGGCTTATACGATGCGTTCCATTGATTTGCCAATCCCTACTACCAGGTACCAGCATTACTAAATGTTATTGAAATAAGAGTAGGCTGGTACGACACTGGGATCAGAGTCGGGCATCAACCTGCAACAACCAAGGTTAACTGCATTACATACAGAAGAAAACAATAATGACCTTTGCAACTAAAAGTTCAGAAGATGCTCAATACTGTCAAAGAAATAGAGAAAGCCCTAATAGGGGACTACCTAAGGTCTATCTGCTCTATTGTAGTAGATCTTTTAAGTTTCTATCTGTCCTATTGTGATAGATTAAATCTATAAAACATATTTTTGGCCTAAACGCTAAACGGTATTGCATGAAAAAGATTAACAGGTTCATGAAAAATTATGTTAAGTAACAAAGGAAAAGGATGGAGGGACAAAGAAATAAGCAACTCCACAAGATAAAACTCTCTTAATCTCACTAACCTTCTTCAGAGAAGTCAAACACACCTCCCAGCATATCATCGCTTTCCCCATCATCATCAGGTTTCTCTTTGTCGCAAGGACTACTACTGCTATCCATATCAGCAACCAGTTCATTTACCTCATTTAATTCATTGTTAGTTGAAGCCTTACAGTAGCCTTCTTGAAAAAATTGCCCAAAATCTACAGGGTCACATATATATTCATGAACAGTTTGTTCGTCAATAATGTTCATACTCATGTCGGAACGATTGGAACTTGAGTTTGAAGCTTCACTAGTAACAACACTGTTTGAAGACTGAACCTCTCTTGCACTTATTCCTCTGGTGGAGAAGGATTCAATTTTGGGAGGAGACGGACTATTTAAAACATAGCTTTCCTCAACGGAGCACAAGATATTTGGGGATGATTCTAGACCAGCCTGCACTTTGTTACTCACTTGTGGGGCTACAGTATAACTAGAGCTTCTCAACCCATCATTTTCTTCCATAGATAGTTCAATACATGGATAAGAAATTGTACCCACGGCCACTTCATGTAAACCAGGAACTTGTGAAGACCCTGAAAGCATATATGTTAGACAAAGCAGAGAAAAATTGAACCATAAAACAACTATTAATGCTTAAAGAAAGTCAATCAGTCTTACCAGAAGGAAAGCTTTTCTCAGAGAGCGAGTCTGCCCTGGCAATACCAGTTGTGGTGTCTCCTGAATTTTCTTTACCCATGGCAGAGCTGAATAATGGAAGAAAAGACTTAACATTATTTTGACTGCATAACACTGTATAATGGTAAGATATACCAACTATTAAGAGAGAGAGAGAGCTACAAGAAAATGACCAAAAAACATATCACAACTATATGAACAAATGAACTGAAAACCTAATGATGAAGCCAAATACATGAAGTAAAACATGTCAATCAAGTTCCTAAATCATAATTTGTGATTCATATACAGAAGATGTAATTTTTCTAAGTGTCTAATTCAAAGACAAATTATAAGAGACTATATTTTTTTTTTCAAATAACATATTCATCTATAATGATTTCCTTAACAATTAATATATCCACTATACTTATCGTTTAGTAACGTCTCTACAAAACAGAGTCCATGGGTGCTGAGTTGCATGCCTCAGTGCACTGACGTATCGTTTAAGCAAGAGAAAGCGGAAAACCTATCGTTGCATCTAGTTTTAGAATTTACACAAGCCACAAACAAATGTCCAGCGACACCGAAGTAGAGACCCATATGAATGATCTACGTGTAACTAACTAGGATCAGTTATAGTATGTTACACATGTCATAAACAATGAAACATATAAAGTTCTCTTCCAATCTTTCACTGTGTATCGCCAGTGTACTACAATTGCATGCAAAAGGTTAAACTGAGAATGAGGAGACAATGACCGCAGAGCTTGCTCTAAAAATATGAACCAGTTGACCCCTATGAGCAATAATACACTGGAGCATTTTCTGGATGACATTGAACAACCATTCGGCAGTAACTAATCAATCTTCGCCGATCACACTGACTTTTTTAACTTCAAATCTTTTTAAAGGTCTAGACACAATTTTTAAGATGAGAGTTGAAAAAAGGGGTTCACATTTCTCCGAGACCACAGATAGAGTGATTTGTAACTTTCATTTTCTTAATACACGGGGCAGTATTACACAAACATGATAAGTATTAAACTGCTCCATAAAGCTTCCATGATTTAACTAATCATCAAAGAAACCACGTGCAACCAGAACCCTATTTGGTATGAAATGGAAATTATCCAAACCAAAAGTGAGGACTAAAAGCAAACGAAAGCTGTATAATGCAAGAGCCATGACGGCTTATCTCCATACAAATCATCGACTTCTGTACATTCACTTAAATCACTTCAATATCTATACAATTGATGACATATCGGACGATGAACAGAATTTAAACCAGCTTCACTGCATGCCTACAGACAGACACTAGAATTCTTCAAAAGCAAATGTGCTTCGAAAAGTCATCCGCCTATTCCACCCATTTTTAACTTCTTGCGTCCAGGCATTCATGGACACACTATAATTTGTTTCATGGATTAGCCAGCAACTCAAGTTATAAACAAAACCAATCAGAACTAATAATGTCAGGGACACATTCACAACCACAGATAAGTACAATGACCAAATGACCACCATTAAGGCTGAACCTGAAAGGATATAGAAAAGATCAATCTCATACATATTTCTAGACAGAACTCTTCAGTCAAGGCATAATTCCTCAAAGTCATTCTCCTCTGCTAAGGTAGAAAAACATTATGCCACCTAATTGTTGAACTAGTGATCCAGTAAATCACTTTCTCTGCTCAGGTTTTGTTGGGTCCGAGTCCACTGGATACTAAAACATAACTGCAATGGATAAATATCACGGAAGTCTACTTGCCAAAGACCAGCCTCTCTGCCCCATCGGGGTAGGGGTAAGGTCTGCGTACACACTACCCTCCCCATACCCCACTTTGTGAGATTTTACTGGGTCGTCGTTGTTGTTGTTTTTGTACTTGCCAAAGACCCAAGCTGGAAAGACTGCGAAATATCAACATTAAAACTAGTTTCAAGACCTGCAGTATGGCCTAGTGGGGAAAACCTTGGAGATCGGGGTTCAAATCCCACAAGGACAAAGAACACTAAATAATTTCTTCCGATATGTCTAAGCGGTGGGAAGAGTTACCCGATACTTGTGCTGGTGGGAGCAGATACTCGGTGGAATAGAAAAGTTGCGCACAAGCTAGCAAGACACAACCATTATCACCCCCAAAATAAAATAAAAGTTTCAAGACCTATTTATCAATGTTAAAGAACACATACAATGCCATCGAAAACTGAAAACAACATTTACTCAGTCCTAAAGCGGTAGGCCCTAACTCTGCATCATGCAGATAATGCGAAGTAAACCCAATTTCCGACACCCTATCTCATTTGGTCTGGATCAATTCAACCTTTACGAACATAAAAGTCTCTGTGCTACAAAATGAGCAAAAGATCCATAATAGCTATTGCATTACCTATCATCAGACCATTTTGATGGAATTCTGTGGAAATGGTCAAACACAGGCAGTAGATCTTTACGCCTTATTTCGACCTCATTGACAGGAATCTTCTCAATCTCAATCTCCCCAGCAGAAAAACTTCCAGAGAGATCCTGCTCTTCATATCCAGAAAGACTCATGGTACAGAAGTATATCTAGAACAGATACAAATAATATCAGTACATATATTCAAAAGTATAGAGGAACCAGACACAATTTCCGCAAGAGATGAGAACAACCTTGGACTTTTGCCAAACAGGTATCCTCCCAGACTTCAACTGCACCTCAGCATTGGAAAGGTACCAAGGGGACCGGTCACATAGTTTAGCAGAATCCTTTTCACCTGTATCATCATCTTCAGAAAGAGAATCTCCCATGACAATGTCTGTTACTTCACGGCCACCTATAGTAATGCCATGGATACATTCCTCCCTTTCAGGCCAATCAGCTCTTCGACAAACATCCCACCACTGAATGGAGTCAACTTTCACCCCAACTTCATCCTCTTGCATTTGAATTACTGAAGCAGTCCCGGTTCTCAGATAAGAGTCACCCTGTTCTCCACCAAATGAGGGCATCAACTCATATTGAATCAAGTGACCAGATGGAGTATAAGCCAGAAGATGCTCCAACGGATTGAAGTTTTGTGGAGCAGGTTGTTCCCGGCGTACAGAACTATGAAAAACAGCAGCAAGAACACCAGAAGGCACAGAAACCTTTCCGGCTGCAGAAGATGCGGCATTGCTCACTGTATTTAGCCAACCTGAATTCACATTCTTTATCCTGTTGACCACAGAGAGCATGATAGGTGCTGGCGCCGGCGCAAAAGACTGCTGATTGACCATGAAAGATGATGTAGACCACCATGGTCCCGAAAGAATAGGAAGAAGTATGGGTCCATTAACATAAGAATTTTGTAGTTGAAGACCAGTCTCACCACCAAAAGGGGATAGGACAAAAAGATGGCAAGTTCCCCTGGAAGAAATAATAGCTACCCACTGACTGTAGTGACTAAAACAAATGTCTTGTATCACCTATTCAAATTCAGATTTTAAGAGAATTGTATAATCAGAATCATTATAAAGACTGAAATCAATATTGAATATCAAAGAAAAACACTGCAAACAGATACGCACAGCTGGAGTCACACCCCGATGAAGCTTGTAGAGGTGGACATGTGAAGCTTTCCAATCGTTGCTTTGGCTGCCTGCTCCATTTGGTGAGCAAGAAGGTACAATGCGAAATATGTTTATATTATTCCCACGCGTAGAGGCAGTAACAAGAAGAGTGCCACTAGGGTCAAAACATAGAGCAGATATAGGACTGGAATGCGCTCTGAATTGTGAAATAACTGCTCTAGAAACAAAATCTTTGATAACAACCTGCAGCAGAAAAGTTGGCAGGAAAATTCAGTTCTCATCATCACTATAACTGCTCTGCCACAGTTACTCTCTATCAAAATTGCATGTAGCACAATCATCAACTTAGGAGCTATAAACAGTTGGTTAATGCCTAGTATGGAACATCTGGACAACAAACTACTCTCATTTAAGAGAGAGAGACAGAGAGAGGGAGGGAGGGAGGGAGTAATATATTGTTTTGCTCTAGTTGTCCTCTAATATCGGGTTGTAGTATGCTACTTAGGATAATAGAGCTTAATTTTGGATAGTCAAAAAAGTAAAAGTTAACATTCAACTTGTTTTACGACAGTTATAATTTGCTTAACACGAGAAAAACGTTGTTTCCAGCTTAGAAACTTGCTATATGATGGACCAGCCCCCCACCCTTCTCCACTTACAGTCTTTATTCACCAGTTAGGTTTCAACCTTGTGACGTGTACTTGCCACATATCTCGCATACAATTTTTACGATTGAACCAAAGATCTGGGGTTAGGAGGGAATAAAGTAGGAATAATATTGCACTTATTATGCTTCATTCGATTTAATTGCCGATTACAGAGAAGATCCAACAGGTTCAAGAGCTCAACTATAGCGCCAAACTAAGGGTGATGATAATTCACTGAATATTTATGCCTGACATCACACTGAACTAGGAATATCTGATGCACCAGCAACAAATGAAATCATAAAGTGTGAAATAGAACCAGCAAATGAAAAGATTCGATGAGCTGTAAGCATGCACGAATAGCAGATATCCTGTCCTCAACTGTACACAATTTAATCTTTTGGAGATATGGCCATCAAAAATGTCAAAATCAGCCAGCGAAAAATAGCTGTATAACAGTCAACAAACTTGAAACATGAACCCCTTCCTTCCCTTTCCTTATGAAGCTTGGTTTCATTTTCAACAGATCTTCTCAATTAAGTTAATTTTCATAAGCATCTTGATAATACAAACAAGCTTTAAGTAGAATATACCATGCCCGCGGCATCTGTTTCAGGTGAATGTGCTGGAACCCTCCCAACTTTCCAGCTAGCACTTGTTGACACTGGTGAATTACTCCCGTCAGGAAGAAGTTCATGACAGTATTTTGACAAAGTTTTGTATCCCATGTCACCAAGATTGATCAATCCAGCAGCTAGATGTTTGCTTGATTCCATGGCATACCTAGCTACCAGATTTCCGTTACCAGGTGATGTAGAAGGGCTAACACCTGGAGAAGGACTAAGACTTTGGGGACTCAAGCGCCCTGTGTTTGATAACAGCGGATTATTTGAAGCATATGCTAACCATCTCGGTCCTACAGCCATGGGACCGTAGCCAATGTTGACCCCAGTCACACCTTGGCCACCCAACTGAGGCACAGGATATGTGAGCACGCTAAACTTGTTCTCTAAGGTAAGAGCATCAAAACAATAGATCTGCCAACACATCAAACATACAAGGGAACACAAAATCTTCAGTGTAATTCTCAGATTTATGGATAAAGGCATAAACCATCAGTATAAATATTACAAGATGTTTACCTGTGCTGCAAGACCAACAGCCACTACCTTCGGACTGCATCTAACCATATACACAGTAGAGCGGAATCGCAAAACATGGACATAGCTGTGGGACCTTAAAGAGTAAAAACGTACAGCTGTAGGTGAGTGTATAATGCTTCCTCCCTGAGGCTCAATGAAACCATCCCTGCCAGTTTGAACTGATGCGGAATCTGCACTATCATCACATGCCACAACCAAGAGCAATGGATGTGATTTCTTATATCCTTCACGACCATCAGATTTTGCAGGGATGGGTTGCATCTGTAGAAAAGTTACTGGATCATCACGCCTCGAAACTAGTTCACAAACATTTGAAGCATCTTCAACATCCAGGACTTGAAATCCATCAGAGTAACCAATAAGGAGCACTCGTTTGAAAGAAGACAACCCAAGTTCTAGTCTGTCAAAGCAAGCCCATAAAACCTGTTTGGCCAGAAAAGACCGAGCCAATAACATTCAGTCAGATCATATGTACGTCCTATACCGACAACCTAGAAAAGTTATGATGCGGGGAAGCAGAAAAGACTACAATATTCCATATCAGAATACAGTCGGAATATCTTACTTCACTTGAGTATCTAAAGATGTCCAGAACCAAAGCACTTTGCTAACAAATATAACAATCAACATCGAATCTTTTCCAAATCCCTGCAGTGTAAACCACGAACCAAAGTTTACACTTCATCTAATATTTTTTTCTTCAAGTTTCTTCTTTTCTGTTGAGCAGTAGTTTATGAGGGTGGGGGGAGGTCAGAGGAGAAACAAGGACCAAATTAATTAGATGAACTTTTCTCGAGCAAGCCAATAAGCGAAGGGAAATGAAGTACACTAATACTAATCAAGTTATCAACCCCATCCCTAGAGTCCTTGGCTGACAAGAACTGAAGATTTCTTATATAAGACCTGACAAGACTGAAGATAAATAGCACAAGTGAGACTTTCCCGCCCATTATCTCTCCTATATGTGGGATTCCTATGGTGGTCTTCCTTACAAAGAAAAGATGGAAGCTGAGACTGCGAAGCTGCTGCATAGGAGATCTTGTTTGATCCCACAACCAGTTGTCTAAATTTAAAGATGCAGAAAAAATAAGAGCACAAGACTATGAACTGCTTCACGCTTAAAAAACAGAAAGCACGACACAAATCTTTATGTAGTACCTATATACTTATGGATTAAATTATAATCTGCTACACAGTTCCATAATCAACAAAATTAGAACACTAATAGCACCTTGGAGATTTTACACCCAAAAAAAGTAAATATAGTAGTAAAATTTTGCTGTTCATCCTACCACACTCCCCTCGTACAACGAATCCACAAAAAGAAGCATAGAGCTTATATGGCGATGAGATGTCCTAGACTAACAAAGTAGTGTCACCTTTTATCTCTTTTTATAAAGTAAATGGCCACTTTTTTATCCTAGAATCAAATTGAGTAAAAAGATGGAACTCAACAAATATGCAAATGTTTTCTTTTGATATAGAAAATTAATTATATACCATTAGTAGTTCAAAATTTGAGCCCAAAATTATATTCCTCGCATTCCACAGTTCCAGGTTGCAACAACTTAACTACACATGATCCCTAGGGAAATCTCATGAAGCGCATGGTGGTGGTTATGCATCCTTTACCCTAATGAGAATTTAGTAATCACGTTGGCATCCAAAAAATCAAGAATTTGTATCACATTTTATTAGATGGTGATGACAATTCCAAGTAACAGGCTATAAGTTTATAACTGAGAATCATGCCTATATTAACCCCCCCCCCCCCAAAGGGCCCGTCTCCTTTAGCAATTTTCCCTTCCCACGGATGAAACGGGACAATAAAAGCATTGCACCTGTCATAAGTGAAATACCATTACAAGAAGGGATTTAGCCACGGACGGGTCTATAAACATAAAGATGGGGACGGTCCTCAAAGCACCCCAGATTTTTAATATACAACAACAACTACACTTCATTCACAAACAAGTTGGGGTCAGCTATATAAATTCTCATTGACCATGTTTCTCCAATTAAAATTCATCTCAGAAGATGAAACGAAGAAACTTAAATTGAAATACAATGTGCCTAATAGATCTTCTACATAATCAAAAGAATAGGGAACCGTCCAGTCTACCAAAAGAAACGACTATGGTTTGACCCTAGAAACAACTGAAATGTATAAACACTTTGGGCTGAATTACTTCATAAAAAAAATGAACATCATGGGGTGAATTATCTCCCTGCCAACTTAGCATAGTTCAAATCAAGTCCAAATAAAGGCTAGGAAGTAGGAACCTAAACATCATGTTGCACAGTTAAAATGCACTCACTATCATTTTATCTCACTTTCCGTAGTAATATAACGCTTTTCGAGCAAACAAAATTAAAAGAGTAGGAGCAGTATGCAGTACCACATCCATTTCAAGATCCAGTCCTTCGGCTGTGATGCCACATAACCTTGGTTCTAGAGTTAAATTTTTTTAGACATCAAATATTTCTTCTTTTTTTATAAACACCCACATTTCTATCTACATAGCATTCTTCAAAATTATTCAGTTGAACTCTCAGAGTAAATGATCTCAATTTCAATACCAAATGTAGTTTCCGAGCCAATTCCGCTACACACAATGTTATATCCAAATACCTAATGAGTAGATAATAACACACAATACAAAGTGAGAATAATAATTTGGAATAGGTCTTTTCAACCTTCTAACAAATCTATAACTTGAATCCTCATCTTAACTCGCCAAAATAAACTGACTTGCATAAATCAACTATAAGAATGAAATGATCAACACTCAAAAGCAGAAAATGGAATGAAGAAAACCGAAAGGGACCTGGTCTTTGCGGTGATCATCGGAGACGGAACCGGTGACGGAGGCACCGGCGGAGCGGACATTAGTCGACACCGTTTTGATGCAAGATGAGATGAACTTGAGAGAATTGGGGATAAATCCATTGGTATTTGTCCCATTCTTCACCTTATTTTTATTATTATTACTGTTGCTGTTGCTGCTGCTGCTGCTGTTTTGGCTTTTCTTCATAATATATAATCAAATACGAAGTTTCTAGAATCTCTCACCGGTAACCAGCAAGTAACCACCGGAAAGAAGAATCAACCACTTCAACTTCTTTCAGTCCTCCACCGCTTACTCCGCCGCCACCGTCCGCCGCCGCCGCTGAGCGCTGACGTAATTTGATGAACAGATAAAGCATGAATATCAGGAACAGTTCACCGGTAAACCTGAGGAGATAACACCGGCGAGAACTTTTTGGTGTTGATGTTGTTGGTGTATTGGGTTTGACTATCAGACGGTTCCCTTTCCTCTCTTTCTCTCTCCTCTCTCTCTATTTCCTTTTTGTCTTTGTATTTTCTCTATTTCTACTTCTATTTCTGTTCTCTCTTTCTCTCTCTCCATTGTTAACTGCGGTGTAAGCCAATCCAAATGTTTTCTAATTTTTGCAAGTGACCAACGACTTTTTAGAAAGTGTCACTTGCATCCCACTAATTTTTGGTAAAATCTCCAATTAAATAGTAGAACAAATATGCTAATCATAGAAAGTAACAATCTCCAACTGTGTTGATTTGCTACTCAATTCGTTCGCTCGAGATGCTTCTGTTTTTTTTTCCATTAATATGATATTTTTGGTAATTCTAATGAATATAAGTGAAATTAACAGTAAGAAATTAACTTAGAAATGTGATTATGAACAAATAGGAATGACAGCGAAGATGTACACTAAATTTTGTACTTAAAATTTGTCTCAATCTTTGTTATAGTAGAATTCCAATCATTAGATAGATATATAAAGTAATTTGAAAAGCAACCACATATGGAGTACAATTGTTTATACTTCATACAAGTGTTACTTATGCAAGCACATAATAATCCTAAAAATGAATAACAAATATTTTTATGCACTTATTTTAGAAAGTATAATATATATTCTTACTTTGAGTCAAATCATTTTGCTACATATACATGTAGGGGTTATTGAAAATTTTAGTTTTACCATTATCGCTGTAATTTATTTTAAAGATAACTCATTAATTCTTTATTGTGTGTCGTGTTAAATGTGAAATTGATAATTATGGTGGTATCATATTAATGTGAGATGATGATTATGATTAAAACTTTTATTTAAGGGAAAGTATCATATGCATGGAAATGATATTTAACGGTTAATCAAATTTAACACTAAACTAATATGCTCAATGAGTCAGTTCATTGCAAATAATGAAGTTGAAAAACTACTAAGGGTTATAAATAGAATCGTATTTAAGATGGATGTGTATATTTTAGAGAGATTTTAGGGATATTACTTGGTGGTTAGGTCACTTTTTCCCTATGAATAGAGGGGTTCTATTCCATTATAAATCATCCCAAATCAATAAGAATTCTCTCTCTACTTTTCTCTGCAATACTCTTCTTCTTTTTTTATTGTTTTATTTCACATTAGCAGTACGAGACTCTACCGTCTCAAGAAGCTCTTTGAGAAGATTAAGCAAATATGGATATCTCGCAAAACAAATTTGGATCAAAGTCTAATGGATATCTCGCACATACAATATTTAAAGAAAGAAATATTTCTCTCATTTAAGTATGTGTAAGGCAGATGATACTACAATTTCTGATAGTAATAATCTAATTGAAGTCTATGGAAGAGCTACTATAACTCTGCTTAGGGGAACAATACTTATCATAGATAATGCAATGTTCTACTCCAAGTCCAAGAGAAACTTGTTGAGTTTTAAAGATATCCGCCGAAATGGATATCATATTGAGACAATAGATGAGTTATCTTAAATATCTCATCTTTACCAAGAATGTATCTGGACAAATAAGGGTTATTGAAAAGTTCACATCTTTATCTTGTGGCCTGTATTAGAGAAGAATTAGTGCAATTAAGGCACATTCTATCGTAAACCAAACGATTATTGATTCTAATACTTATGTACGTTGGCATGATCGATTGAGACATCCTAGATCAATTATGATAAGACGAAATATAGAAAACTCAAATGGGCATCCATTAAAGAATTTAAAGATTCTTTTAAATAATAAATTTTATTGTACTTCTTGTTACCAAGGCAAGTTAATTATTAGACCATCTCCAACAAATGTTGAGATTGAGTCTCATGCGTTTTTGGAACGTATACTAGGGGATATTTGTGGACCTATTCACCCACCTAGTGGGTCATTTAGATATTTTATGGACTTAATAGATGAGTCTTCTAGATGGTCTCATGTGTACCTATTATCATCTCGCAACCTCGCATTTGCAAAATTAATGGCATAAATAATTCGATTATGGGCACAGTTTTCCGATAATCCAATTAAGTCTATTCGACTTGATAATGTTGTTGAGTTTTCATCTCCAAGCATTTAATAATTATTGCTTATCACTTAAGATAAAAGTGAAACATCTTGTAGCTCATGTTCACACTCAAAATGGGCTTACAAAGTCTTTAATTAAACGTCTGCAATTGATATCAAGATTGTTACTCATGAAAACGAGGTTGCCCACTTCTGTTTAGGATCACGCCATTTTGCAAGCAACAATGCTAGTTCATCCCATACCGATAAATTATCATAAATATTTTCCGTTACAATTAGTTTTGGGTCTTGAACCTAATATATCCCATTTAAGATTTTTTGGATGCGTAGTATATGTGCATGTACCACAGCCATATCGCACCAAAATAGATCCCCAAAGAAGGTTAGGAATATATGTTGGGTTTGAATCGCCCTCCATTATTCGCTACCTCCAAACATTAACGGGAGATTTATTTACTGCTCGATTTGCATATTGTCGATTCAATAAGACACTTTTTCCCAAAATTAGGGGGAAAAATTGGTGAAACCAAACAAGAAATTTGTGAAAAGTCCATCGTTGTCTCATCTTGATTCACATGCCTCTATTTGTGAAAAAAGGGTGGAAAAGATTATTCATTTACAGAAAATAGCAAATCAAATGTCAAACGCATTCACAGATATGAAAAGGATAACAAAATCACATATCCCTACAAAGAATGTTCCAATCTGTATTGATGTCCATGTTGGACAATCTCTTAGTATCATAGCTAATGAGTCAAACACACGTCTAAAACGTGGCAGACCATTGGGTTCTAAGGATCGAAATCCTAAAAAAAGGAAAACAAATGATCAAGATGACACTACAAAAGAGTCTCATGAAGAAATCCACGATTTAACCAATCATGAGATTCATAAGGAAATCATTGAGCCTGAGGCTCAAGAAAATAAGGAACTATCAATAAATCCAATCGATATTGAGACATATTTGAATACATTGGATATAGTGGTGGATTATGTCTTTGCATCTAGAATTATGCAAGATAGAAAGGATCTTGAACCTCAATTTGTTGGAAAATATCGACAAAGACGTGATTTGCCAAAATGACAATAAGCAATCCAATCAGAGTTGAATTCACTTGCGAAACATAAAGTTTTTGGGTCTGTAGTCCAAACGCCTAATGGTGTTAAGTCTGTTGGCTATAAATGGGTCTTTGTATGCAAGATGAATGAGAAAAATGAGGTACAATGATATAAGGCTCGCCTTGTTTCCCAATGATTTTCACAAAGTCTTGGTGTTGACTATGAAGAGACATATTCACCTATTATGGATGCAATCACATTTCGTTATCTCATTAATTTTGTTGTCCATAAATTTAATGGATGTGGATGCAACCTACATTTATGGCTCGCTTGATAATGAGATATACATAAAAATTTATGAAGGATTTAAAATGCCCGATGCACATATTCAAAGTCACAAAAAAAAAATTCAATCAAATTGCAAAGATCTTTGTATGGTCTAAAGCAATTAGGACGAATATGGTATAATGCCTTAGTGAGTATTTATTAAAGGAAGGTTATATAAATGATGCCATTTGTCCATGTATTTTAATAAAGAAAACAACGTCGGAGTTTGTTGTACTTGCCGTATATGTTGATGACATAAACCTTATTGAAACTACTATAGAACTCCAAAAGGCAAGGGATTATTTAAAGAAAGAATTTGAGGTGAAAGATCTCGGAAAGACAATTATGTCTCGATTTGCAAATTGAATATTTGGCAAATGGGATTTTTGTTCATCAATCTGGCTACACATAAAAGGTGTTGAAACATTTTTACATGGATAAAGCACATACAGTAAGTACTCTGATGGTTGTTCGATCATGTGATATGAATAAGGATCCGTTCCGACCTCATGAAAAGAAGAAAGAGCTACTTGGTCCTGAAGTACCTTATCTTAGTACAATTGGTGCACTAATGTATCTTGCTAATACAACAAGGCCTGCCATAACTTTTTCAGTTAATCTTTTAGAAAGTATAGCTCTGCTCATACGATGAGACATTGGAATGAAATCAAATACATATTGTGGTATCTAAAAAGGATTACCGATATGGACTTATTTTAGGGCAATAATTGTAGTCCCGATCTTGTTGGCTATGCGGATGCTGAGTATTTATCTTACCCACACAATGCTCGATCTCAAACATACTATGTGCTTACATGTGGAGGCACTGCCATATCTTGGCGATCGTCTAAGCAATCAACCGTGTCTACTTCATTTAATCATGCTGAGATAATTGCTATTCATAAGCAAGTCGAGAATGCGTGTGGTTGAGGTCTATAATACTTTTTATTCGAGACAAGTGTGTTTTGAAGTGTGACAAACTACCCACGATTTTGTATGAAGACAATGCAACATGCATAGCCCAATTGAATGGATAATTCATAAAAGGAGATAGGACAAAATATATTTCACCAAAGTTATTTTTCACACATGATCTTCAAAAGAATGGTGATATCAATGTGCAACAAATCCGTTTAAGTGATAATATGACTGATTTGTTCACTAAACCTCTACTGACATCGACCTTCAAGAAATTAATGTACAAGATTGGGATGTGAAGGATAATCAAAGATGTGAATTAATGCTCTCATCAGGGGGAGTTAATACGCGTTGTACTTTTTTTCCCTTACAAGATTTTGTCACATTAGATTTTCCTTGCAAGATATTTTAACGAGGTAACCAAAAGACGTATTTCTAAACATATGTATTCTTTTTCTTTCTCTAGAATTTTTTTTTCACTGGGTTTTATTTTAGTTAAGGTTTTAACGAGACACATTATATGTTGAATAGATATTCAAGGGAGAGTGTTATAAATAAAATTGTATTTAAGATGAAAGTCTATATCTTAAAGAGATTTTAGGGATTATTACTTGGTGACTAAGTCATTTTTTCCCAATAAATAAATATTCTATTTCATTTCAATAATGAAGTTTTTCATATAAAAGTGTATTTATATACCTGTAAATATATGTGGAAAGAGAGTGAATGCCAATTCTTTACTTGGGAAATGCCAATGCTAGTTTGTCAATACACTAAACGGTGGAAGTGAATGAGTCAAACCTAATCAACATGTACAGGTAAGTGGATGCAGCTTTATTAATACGATTGTTGCACACAACTAACACGTATTTAATATTTGTTTCATTAGAGATATATTTTGGTAACCATACTAGACACAACAAAGGTAACTTGGAGTTGGAGCATTTTCAAATTTCAAATAGATCAAAATTATGTTCTCATCTCAAATGGCATCCTCAAGTGTAAGGCGTTATTTTACATGAACTATTTGGGGTATTCAAACATAAATGTCAACATGTTTACACATATAAAATACAGTCGTTATCAATGTTTATTCATGTTCCGTTGTCAATATTTGGAATGAACTATATTTTTCCAAATTTAATTATAATGGATTCACAAATCAATAATACAGTATTTTTTAAGATAACTTTAAAGTCACTGCATGCGTATTTGTGTATATGTAGTCATTTACAGATCTGGAATAACACATACACACACAAACATGTATATATATGTGTGTATGCACGTGCATACATATGTAATTTTTTTCATAATCAAAATTATGTCTAATTTACAAACTACTAGTAGAGAATCGATCAATTGCCAGGTTAGTAGCAAATAATAGTATATATATATATATATATTCATCAACTACACTTAGTCTCTGTCAAATGCTATTTACGAATGCAGATGAAAGCAGCTTCTGATTGTTATTGCCAAGTCATATAACGTATTTCTTTAGGTATGCAAATCCTCCAAGAAGTTGGTGTGGCCACATATAGCATTAATAAGAAGAATGGGGGAGAAAAAGAGAATTGACCTAAAGTATGTAGCCGACAAAAACAATATGGAAAAGCGAGAAAAATGAGTTTACGTCACGACACCCGCGATGAGAATATCTTAAATGAGATGCCGAAGCAAACATGGAATTTTACGGCGAGTTTTTAGTTTATGCTCTTTCTGAGTCGGAGTTAGAATTTGAATTTTATAAGTTTAGAATTATAATCTTTTTAAGTTACGAGGTTATAAATTAATAATAATTTATATATGTTCATTTGTTATCTTACTATAAATATTAAATTTAAATAAAAATTATTAAATTTAACCGAATCCGTAAATAATATTGCGGCTCCGCCCCTGTCCTCCTTTATCATAACACCACCACCACCCCAACAAAAAGTCCCAGTTCCCCCTCTCCCCCGGGGTACCCGCTAATGAATATCACTACTCCAGGATTGATATTTTTTTTTTTTTTGGTAAATAAAAAAAAATCGAACACGTCCACAGTCCGCACATATTCACAATAGTAATTACAAGCATGTTTATTTTACATACTCTACATTGTTATCACTTCTGTCAAAAACATATATATACTATTATCACTTAATTATTAACTACCATTAACTAGTATACTTTCTCTTCAACTTTATACTTAATTATAATAAACCAATGTGATTAAAGATCGACTATAACTTTCAAAATATGTTTTACGATGAAAATTGATTTTTTTTTAATAAGAGCATTTTACTTTACTGAATTATGTTATGCGAATAGAAAGCAGTATAAATTTCAGATATCAAACGCTAAAATAAAAGGCAGAAAAAGAAAAATATTTGGGGTAATTTTTAAGTCGTTTTCATTTGCCAAACACAATTGTTTCGAATTCAATCAGAAATACCAAGGTGAATGCTAACTTAACGGGTCCATTCCCCCACTTTCTGAAGGCGCTCATGATCCAACGTCTCTTCATTTTATTAAGTTTGTTTGTTATTATTGAATAATACCCCCGTTCACAATAAATAATCATTTTTTTTTATTTTGATTTAAAATAATTTTTTATTTACATACTCAAGAAAGAATTAATTTATTTTTCCAAAATTTGTCCTTATTTACATTTTTTTCATGTGTCAAGGTAACAATTAATTAAAATTAATTTAGTAAATACATCTTTTTTTCCTCTAGAAGTTCGTATTTCCTTAATGAGTGTGCCAAAGACAAAATGATCACTTATTGTGGATCGGAGTGACTAGGGAGTATATGTTAAAGCTTCTATAAAGTATATTAAACTTAACACAAATTATGAGCTTTTCTTTCAATAACTCTAAATTATTATGATATTACACACACCAGATAGGCAGAGGCGGACCTGCTTGGTAGGTTGAGGGGTCACGTGACCCGGTTAGCCTCGAAAAAAAAGCATGTATATACATATTTGTACATTTATATGGGATCTCTTAAATATTTTAAGTGTGCCTCCAGAAACAAAGAGACAAATGAGAGAACTGATTGATTTGGGCACTTTTTGCTGGTAACGTAGGTTCAAAACTCATTGTTCAACTTTTTTCTCCTTCTTTCTATTTTTATTCTTTGAGTACAATGTAATTTATATAGCAAATTGCTTTATCTTTTACTTTTATCTCTTTTTCTTTTGAATTCAATTATAATTTAGTACCAATATATAATACTCAAGTTAATTAATATTTAGTTCTTTGAATACAATGTAATTTATATTTAATAGAAAATCACTTTATCTATTTACTTTTATCTTTTTTTGAATTTATTTATAGTTTAGTACTAATACACAATAATCAACTTAATAATTTTATTCCTTCTCTTCCCATAGCACCCATTTTGCGAAGAAATCTCTCTTTCTCTAGAACTTTAGATTTTTTTTTCTGCACAACTTTTTTTTTTTAATAAAACTTGGATAATAAGTTATCATAATCGATAAGTTTTCAAAGAGTTGCACACCAAATTTTATCGCTAGTGGTTAGCATACAGTGGTGCCCCCGTCATGCTCAAATCCTGGGTCCGCCTCTGCTGAGATAGGAATCCAATATAATGCAGATCTTCAAACAGTATATATAAAAACCGATTCAATTAAATTGATTTAGTTCCATTATTTAAAAACCAACCTAATTAATTTAGTTTCTTTCAGGAGAAAACAGACTCAAATCGCAATTAACACCCCAAATCAATGGCCGCAGTTAGAGGTGTTCATGGTTCGGTTTGGATCGGTTTTTTCCTAAAAAAAAATCAAACTAAGTAAGTCGATTTTTAAAATGTTGGAACCAAACCAAACCAATTAAGTCGTTTTTTTAGCGATTCGGTTTTTTCGGTTATTTATCGATTTTTTTCTTAAACATGAGATATACACTACCAAACACATATTTCAGCGACTACATTTTCAACATAACACTATCAAACTAATTGCTCTTTGAGAAATATATCATTTACCATGATATATTGATGATAATTGAATAAAATAGTGATGAATAATTTAAGTACTCAATTAAAAATCGATTATTTTTAACATAAAATAATTCTTGTACTTAGTAAAAACAAACTACCAATCAAACTAGAATGTGAAGGCAAATAATTAGATTGTTGTAATAACAAAGAACTAGACTTAAATACAAACGATTAATATGTACCATAACATTTTAGAAACTTTATATAAAAATGTACATATATATAGGTGTAATAATAAATTTAAATAGCTACTTCTATAGTCGGTTTGATTCGGTATTTTCCGTTATTTTTTTATTAAAATCAAAACCAAACCAAATTTGATCGATTTTTACAATTCAAAACTAAAACCAAACCAAACCTAAAGACTATCCATTTTTTTAATCGATTTCGTTTTATTTTCGATTTGGTTCGATTTTTCAGATTTTTGTGAACGCCCCTAGTGCTCTAAACGCTTAGGTTGAGGTTTTTTCTTTTCCCAATCATATTACCAATAGATGCGACTCATTCACGGATTTGACTTCTACAATTCCTCAAATGACTTGCATTTGTTGACTAAAAATGCATATCAAATAATTGCTTGTTTTGAAAACACTCATTTAATTCTGAAGCAATATGTTGTTGCGTCCAACCGTAGGAAAAAAAAGAAGAATGGTAATGTTACTATTTTAAAAAGGTTATAAATATATATTATATAATAGATGTTCATTTAATACTTCGTTGTAAATAAGTTTCCTGATTAAGCTTATTCATATGGGACACTGTCGTAAATATGTTTATCTATTTAGTATTCTATTAGAAATAAGACTCCTGAATAAGCTTATCATTTTGGTACTCCGTTATGGATAAACATTATCCCCGGAAGAAGATTATTTACATCTGGTACAGTAGCAACTTACAAGCAGCTTACACAGCACCTTGCAGTAGCAACTTACAAGCAGCTTACACAACAACTTCCTTTCTTCTATAAATAGAGGAGATTTCAGTTTATTATGTACATTAGTTTGAAAGTTCAATAATATATTAGTTTCTCTCTACACTTGTCTTTAGTTTATTTACTTTACAGTCGTTATTTTATAACACGTTATCAGCACGAGACTCTGCCATCTCGAGCAAATACTTTGAAAGTATCGAAGGTACGAACTTTCTTTTTCTAAATAATGTCAAATCTTTCTAAACTTGAATTTGTAGCCCTGGATATATCGGGTAAAAGCTACATGTCCTGGGTGCTTGATGCTGAAATTCATCTTGATGCGATAGGTCTGGCAGACACCATCAAGGACAAAAATCAAGTATCAAACCAAGACCGTGCCAAAGCCATGATATTCCTAGCCATCACCTTGATGAAGGCTTGAAAATAGAATATCTCACTGTTAAAGATCCAGTTATACTGGGGAATAATTTGAAAGATAGATATGACCACATGAAGATAGCCGTTCTTCCACAGGCACATTATGACTAGACTCATTTAAGGCTACAAGATTTTAAATCTATCAGTGAATATAATTCTGCTATGTTCAGGATTATTTCCCAATTGAAATTATGTGGTGATAATATTACTGATCATGATATGTTGGAGAAAACTTTCACCACTTTTCATTCCTCGAATATGCTCATGCAGCTGCAATATTGAGAGATGGGATTCAAAAAGTATTCTGAACTTATCTCACATCTTCTTGTAGCCGAGCAACATAATGACCTATTAATGAAAAATCATGAAAGCCGACCAATTGGTTCTTGTCCATTCCCTGAAGTGAATGAGACAAACTTCCACCAAGCTAAGCATGGAAGAGGTCGTGGCCCCAGTCGTGGTCATGGCCGTGGTCGGGGAAGAAAATCTAATTATGATAATAATAATGCACCAAAGAACCCTCCTAACCACCATCAGTGGAAAAGGAAGGAACAAAAGCATGAAGCGGTGCAAACAACAAATGCAGAAAATGCATGCTATAGATGTGGGGGAAAATGATATTGGTCACGTACTTGTCGTACGCCAAAGTACCTGGTTGAGCTTTATCAAGCCTCTCTGAAGAAGACAGACAAAAATACTGAAGCAAATTTTATTTCTGAAGATAATTTAGACTTCATGCATTTGGATGTAGCTGATTACTTTGCACTCTCAGAAGGAGAAACAAGTCATGTAATTGCTGATGAATCTGTAAAAATATAAATATTTTAATTTTTGTTGTTTGTAGTAGATAGTATNCATATTCAAAGATCAGAAATACTTTTCTTATTTGCATAAGGAAAAAGCAAATGTTTCTACAATTTCTGGTAATATAAGTTTGATTGAAGGCTCCGGAAGAGCAATTGTATTTCTGTCTAAGAGAACAAAACTTATTATAAACAATACATTATTCTCCTCCAATTCCCGAAGAAACTTGTTTAGTTTTATAGATATCCGTGAAATGGGTATCATGTTGAGACAATAGATAAAATGAACGAGGAATATCTTTGTATTACAAAGAATATTTCTGGCCAGAAATGCATTGTAGAAAAGTTACCAACTTTATCTTCTGGTTTATACTATTCAAAGATCAGTGCGGGTGGAACACACTCTATCGTAAACCAGAAGTTTACTGATTCAAATACTTTTGAGCTTTGGAATGGCCGTTTGGACCATCCTGGATCAATAATGATGAGACGAATTATTGAAAATTCAAGTGGAC
>ML358568.1:6966-23086 GCA_005239505.1 Nicotiana paniculata | reverse complement strand
ATTTAGATGATACACCTACTAGTCCTGTAAATGAAGTTAACCCAACTGATAATAATCCAAATGCCCCGCCTGACCCTCCTGTAGTAACCCCTACTTTTAATAGACAACCTTCTAGACGATGCGAAACATCTCTTGTTTGGTACTTTTTTTATTCAACTAAGAGATTAAAATAAGGCTAAGTGCAAAACTTGTGGGACTTTGATTGCTCATAAATTTACTGGAGACCGTAGCAGTACAGGTAGTTTGACTAGACACATAAAAAGACACACCCTAGAGATAAAGTAAGATTTCTTCAAATAAAAGTTGCGCAAGAGGGGACAAGTGTAGGTAATCAGGTTAACCCTAGTACCGGGTCAAATCTAGTTCAACTGGGAATTAACACTGTTACCAGTGGCATTTTATATTACGATCCAAATAAAGATCGTGAAGAATTGGCAAAAATGATTACTGAATGTGTTTACCCTATAGTTTTCCTTCTAACCCTCACTTTGTGCATTATATTAGAAAAGTTTATAATCCTACTTATAAAGGATGGCCTCACACAACTATAAAGAGCGATATTTATAAATATAAACATGAATATGAATAATATTTGCGCTATTTATTTACTCATAAAAATTATTGCGTTGCTATTACTACTGATATTGGTAGAAGTGGTAATGACTGTGATTATCTTACTGTTACCAGTCATTGGATTGATGAGGAATGGATAATGCAAAAGCGCATTATTGCTTATAGAATAATTAATTCACATCACACAGGGAAGTTTATTGCTAACACAGTTGCAGATATTTGTAGATATTTTTGCATTAGAGATAAAATAATGTCAGTTTCAATGGATAATGCTTCTAGTAACACTAATGTTATAGGCTTGCTTACAACTACACTAAGTCCTGCATTTAGTAATATTTTCCATGTTAGATGTATTTGTCATATTTACCATTTAATCGTCGGTGATGGTATGAAATTTTAAATGTTGAAATTGAAAATGTCAAAATGGCTCTTAATTGGCTTTGTTTATTCAAACAGTAGAAGTAGACTTAGAGAATATTTTAAAAAATGCGATGAATTTGGCCTTAGAGAAAGAAAGGTTCTTAAACCTTGTCCGACTAGATGCAATTACATGTATGAAAGTTTAGTTGTTGCATATGAATATAGAAATCCAATAAACGCAACATTTAATGCTCGTGTTGGTGGTGATGATGATGATGAGCACCTTACAAATCAGGATTGGACTAATATAGAAAGATTTCATGTTGCCACAAATGAATTATCTGGGCAATATTATCCTACTATTTCTAACTGTTTAGTTTATCTTGCAGAACTTGTAAATTTGTTTACTCAATTTTCAGAGGGTGGGGTGATTTATGAACTTGCTATTGATTCTATGAGAGAAAAGTTTAAAAAATATTTTTTCCCTATCCCCCTATTTATGGTGTTGCTGCCATGTTAAATCCTACTATGAAATTAGGAGGTCCTCACTTTTGGTATACGAATATTTATAATGCTTTAGCACTTTCAGATGAGGAAATGTCTACACTTGCATATGCAAAATCCTCAATTAAAATAAATGCTCAAATAATTTATAATGCTTATCAACTTGCCTTAGATCATGCTAGACCAAATGTTCCAACTCCTACTTCGTCTAGTTCGCAATCATCTAAAAGAACTGCGAGACTAAAAGCACTTAGTTCTTGGACGGGGTTCAGGGGTTCTCAAGGTGAAAATATTGATGATAGTTCACAACTAAATGAACTTCAAGTTTATTTGTCGCAGGGACTTGAATCAGAGAATCCCGACGGCTCCTTTAATATTTTGGAATGGTGGAAGGACAAGGAAAAACACTATCCGGTTCATTCAAGGATGGCTCGAGATATTTTAAGCATTCAAGCTTCAACAGTGGCATCAGATAGCGCTTTCAGTCAAGTGATACTTCAAATCGGTGATCATATAGCGTCTATGAGGGAGAGCTTGGAAAAATCGGCACTCTTCAGAGATTATATCCGTTCGGAACGAAGAAACTTTGGACTTGCTGAATCACAACCAGAGATAGACGAAGCTTACGAAGAAATACTAGCAGAACTTGCGAAGGATGCTGCTTCGCCCGGAAGCGGTGATGAACAAGCTTCTTTTTCGCCACCATCAACGGAAATTCCTCCGAACCTTGAAGGATTTATGAAATTTATTAGAGATAATATGTAGACTAATATGTAACTTGTATTTTGGCACATCTTCATTATTTTTTTGTCCTTTTAATGGTGGTATTAGTACTTTGTTGTGCTTATTCCATTGGGGGGAGGAAGACTAAGAAAGACATTGCCATTTTTTGTTAATGTCGTAATAATAAAAATTATAAGGCATTCCCTTGAATATTTCTTTACAATTTTTTTGTGTTTAAATTTGAATTACAAGATTTAAGTCACAATTATATAATATAATTTACAAGAAATTTTTCGGCCCGTTTAGCCCATTTAGGCCCGGGCCCGGACCACATTACAGCCTTAGGTTATGCTAACAATATTTCTTTGAGCTCGTTCATGGTTAGGGTCGACTCCGAGATCACATACTCAATGTTCTCGAAGGCAGGCGTTCTAACCCCGGGTTCTAGCTCGGTGGGACTTGGGATCGATCTTCAACTCTTGATTGTCATGTTCCGAGCCTAACCTATCATGTCGTAGACGAGCTCGATTTCAACCGTATAGAACAGTAGTAGCACGACTTCGACATACCGAAAACTAAGAATCACAAATAGAATGGAAAGTCAAATTTGCCAGAGAAACCAAAAAGAATTTCTGTGAATGGAAATTAAACACCTTAAAAACAGCAGAAATTACCATTCAACTGATCTTACATTTTCATTTAAACATTTACTTTTGGGTGATGGTTGGGTGAAGGGAGAGATGGTGGTGGAAGAAGAGAACATTGACGGATGGGTAAAATGGGGTTGGAATTGTGAGGTGACATGTGGCATCCACCTCAGCAAAATGTCAATCCACGTGGAATGATGGTGGCCATCGTGGAGGGCTAATGGAGGAGGGGTGTTTTGCACTACTTTTGTAACGTCGGAGGTAATAGTGGACCAAAAGTATAATGGAGGGTATAACTAATCATTTTCGCATAGTAGGAGTATTTTTGACCTTTTTCCCTTATAGTTGGCAATTGCATTACTTTTCAAGCTTCTAATCTCACTGTTTATGGTCGTTGTTATTTGTAATTATCTTTTAAATGACCTAATTATATTTATATAAATTTTTTGTACAATATCCGGGTACCAAAATAAAATCTTCATTTTAGTTACTCTGACACATTAGATGAACTTTGTCCTCTTTTACTTTTTCATTCATTGGTTGGTACAACTGGAATAATTCATGCCGAATTGATTTGAATCACGAGAAAACGAAGTCTCTAAACAAACAAAATCTACAGTATGGGATTAATTTACACCTGCACACATGAATAGTGGTCCAGCGGAGAGGCCAATTTTGCCAAGTTTAGACCCACTGCTAGCCAGCCTATATAGTCTTCAAAAATTATGGGGGCTGTGCACAGATAACAATTCTCAAGGATGCTATGTAAAGACTAGTCACTATTTATTTTGTCCTGAAATTTTAAACTAAAAACCTTAACTTCATGATATTTTTTAAATTATAAAATTAAAATTTAGGATGGACCGGCTAATTTCTAAAAAATAATCTTTTAGAGTGGTTACCTGATGTCATTTCCACAAATTATGAGACATCTCCAATCCCAACGGTAAGCCACATTAAATAAACATGTCAAGCATTCCAAAAAATTATCATGAAATTTTAAGCTAAAAACCTTAACTTGGGGACATTTTTAAACTGAAAAATTAAAATTTAGGATGCACTAGCTTGTTTCTAAAGAACTGCCCTTTAGAATAGCTATCTAATGTCATTTCCTCAAATTATGAGACATCTCCAATCCCAATGGTAAGCCACATTAAATAAACATGTCGAGCATTCCAAAAAAATCATCCCAAAAATTCAATTCGTACTAGTTAATATGAGTAAGAGACAATTGTTGGAACTGTGTCATGAGTTTGAACGAGTTGATAAGCATTTACGTTTATTGTGTATCAATCCAAAGCTCAATACATGCTGCTAGTTGATCTAGAGACAACAAGTCGAATAGTAACATCAAGACTTTGAAAGAGTTTATAAGTACTAATGGCCTGTAAATTATTACGTTAATCTTTAACCTCCATTGACACTAAAGGAATAAGTTAATCAGAATTTATACCTTGTGTTAGTTGACTATTACTGTTTGTTTGTAATTGGAATCCTAAGTTATTGAAAAAATTACGCGACACATCAAATATATACATTGCATTTGCCATTCGTAGTTATACTTTCAGCAAATTTACCTTCCGTAGTTATATTTTAATTTTATAGCAAATTCATGAAATAAGAAATTAATCATTTTGAATTGAAAATAGAGAGCAACAAGCTTTTGTAGCTTAGTTGGTTAGAGACTAAGAGCGCCCACTTAGTTAGCGAAGGTCTAGTGTTTGACTCGTAATAAGAGCATTTTATTTTCTGTATTTGTGTATTTCGCCTAGATTGTATTCGTTGCGCGAATGAAATACACCTATATATACAGTCAATACAGGTTATATCATTTGTATACACCCCCTGTATTTTGTCTTGGTTACAGATGATGCATGTTGTATTCGTTGTGCGAATGAATACAATTGCGCACAGTTGAAACATGCTATATATCGTTGCGCGTTTGGATACAAGTGACACAAGTTGATAATAATTAAACAGTAGCTAAAAATAGTAATTAGACAAACTATAATTACTATGCGCAAAACTATATTGCTTTAATTAATGAAAATTCCTCTAAATTATTTGCTCAACAAACGGAATTACGGTTTAGAGTATTAGATCCACAGTTAGTAGTTCAGGCCCATGAAACAAAGTACTAAATCCTACAAAAAACGTAAAAATAGAATGGGCTAGTTAGTTTTCGGATTGGTTATTCAAAAATAACTAGCATTTGTAAAGTTATTGAAAAATAATCACTATTTTGCTGCAACAAGGAAAGTTTCAGCATAATATACTGGAGATCGGTGCACCTGTGTATGAACTTCCAACATATTATGCTGAAACTCCAACACGCGGAAAGTTCCAGCATAATATACTGGAGATTGGAGCACTTGTGTATGAACTTCCAGCATATTATGTTGGACCGTTATATTATACTGAAACTCCAGTATATTGTGCTGGAAGTCCAGTATATTATACTTCAACTCCGGTATATTTATGGTGGAGTTCCAGTATATTATACTGGAATTCCAGTATATTATGCTGGAGTATTTTCCAGATTTTGAACAATGTTTTCGTTCAGATTTATCTTTACATGAAAAGTAACTAAATTTCGATTACTTTTGAGACTGTGGCTATTTTTGAATGACCACTTGTAAATCTGGCTATTTTTTACCTTCTCCCACAAAAATCCCTAATTAAAATAGAACGCAAGGACCAGATGATTTTTTTATGTTGGGCTTCACCCGATTTCACTATTACTTAAAATCGAAATTGTGGGCTTTCATCTTTCTGGGCCAGGAAAATTTTGAACCGTGTCAGACTCGGCCCGAGACCATTGGGACTATCCGATATTTTTAAGGAAGCTACCCGCTACGTTCATTTATAAATAACTTATTATAAGAATTGGCTAATTCATTAAATATTATTAATATTAGTCAAATATTACCAATATTAGCCAATTAGCTATTTGTAGCAACAAAAAAAAGGTCAATTTTTTGCTTTATTTTGAGTGGGTGTTATTAGAATAAATTGGGTACATCTTAAGAAATTTGAATCTCAGTTTTAAGATGATTTGGCGGAGTTTTGAGGTGGTTTGAATTGAAAATTCGAAGTAGAAGATGAAACGTGAGAAAATGATATGTGTATCATATCTGTATCAAATGTGTATCACATGTATATCCATGTATAACTGTGTGTGTGATACATGTGTCTAGAAAAAAAAAATTGAACTCGATTTTAACTACGAATTTTGATACTAAATTAGTCCAAATCACCTCCAATTTTCTTCAAAATTTGTATATTGACTCATCTATATATTTCAATGAATTTCAACCATAGCCATAGAAAAAATGTATCCGTTTTGCTTAGATTTTTAAAACTTGTATAGATATTTTTTTGTATTTCATCACATTGTTTGTTTCCCCATCCATGAAATTTTCTTTCCGTCTTGCATCTAATGTTGCTCATTACGCTTAAAACTATGGAAGATGTCACGACCCAAAACCAAGTTACCGGCACACTACCCGACCCGGGCTAACCAAACTATATGATGCACCCAAACCATATGCATCTTCTTTCTCCATTTTCAGTTTATGTGGCACTGTCGGAGCACAGAGTTTAAGAATGAAAGACTTGACTTTTTGAATTTATGGTCTTAAACATGATTTTGTGACTATAGAAGCATGTCAATAAGAGTAAAATAAAAAGTATAAAATTAAATTATTTTTAAATATAGAAAGGTGCCATTTTTTAAAAATATACTAATAAAGAAACAACACCATATAAATTGGAACAGAAGGGTGTTGTCAAAGGTGTGGCCAAGTTACGATTATGGAAGTCAGGCGCAACAGGAGTTGGGCGCTTCACTGAAGGCGCTAAGATCCGAGGCATGCGCTTCAACAAAAACTAGCCAACAAACTACTACTATAAACAAAAATTTTAATTTAGGAGGCAACCGCGAAAGGCACTACATAAAAAATATAGTCTGCAAATTCTCTCTCACTTAAGTAAATAAATAATTAGAAAAATGATTGGATCGGAAAATTGGTCCATTAATTGTTAAGGGACCATCATGGATGGCTATGAAGTAATTCGGATTTAAAGTGCAGTGCAGGAAAAAAAATAGGCTTTAGATTTGAATTAAAAAATATTTTTCTTTGAAAGTCGAAATTTAAGATGGCCCTAACTTGATTAACATACATTATTCAATTAATTATAGATTTTTAAAATTCATGTACTCATAATTTTTGTAGTTAATTTTTTCTTGCATTTTGTATATCTTAATTTTTGTCTGCATTATGTGTCTTTTTTTACTAAAGTTTGCGCTTTAAATCCAAAAATTCCTTGGCGCTTCTTGCGCTTTCCACCCTCGGAACACACAATAGTATCATGATTCAACTTGAGTTAGATCAACTGTTTCGCCCTCCGAACTGGTTCTCAAAGATAGAAATTTCCCTCCTAACCCTTACCTCCACCGTTCTCTCCCAAACTTGCATAGTGTGGCCGGAACAAAATGGATATTGAGAGGACAAGGAATCCAAAGCCTCCTAAACCACCTAGACCTCCAAAGGGTCCAACACTAGAGTGCATCATCTACTATGATGAATATGTTAGCAGCGGCGATCACGGTTCTGTTCTTCTTGATTATTATATTTCAAGGTACTCTCCTATCCTGGGGCATGCGAAATTTTGATGCATCAACATTATTGAGAGTATGAACTTCTTCATAATATCGTTTGAATGTTACATTGTTTGAACTAAGAAGTAGACAAATTTGGAATACAGTTTGTGTAGTTGCGTGGTCTTCTTCTTGAACAGTCGATCTTCTTATAAGAGAGAAAAGATCCGTTGAATTTCCAGCAAAATTAGAGGCACAAGATCTTTGATAGAGGGATTGACCCAAGGGGTGCCTCTTCGAATCTTGCTCTTTGAAGAGCCTAGATTTGTTTGTGACATTCCTTGTCACAGCTTGAATTTAGGAGATGACTATGCCATGAACGAGGGATTACTGAGATTTGGAGAATCCATGATTCTAGACTAAGATGCCGTGATTGATGGCAATTCAATCTTGCTTCCCTTAATTGTATTAGCGCCATCTCCCTTCTTTCCTTACTTTCCATTTCTAATCCATCATCAATCTTGCTTCCCTTGATTATAGTAACAACATGTTCAGGCTTTCCTTATTTGCAGATTCAAATCTTGCTGAGCATACTGTCATCTTTCCTTTTTGTTTGTCCTGCACATGTAACATAACGAGTTATTGTCATTGTTGATACCCAATTTTTCCTCAAAATTATTTCAAACTTGCATATTATATTCAAAATCACTTCTCATAATGAATGGTATTTTTCCCTAATTTTCCATATTTTTATCAATTTGTTTTTCTATTTCTTTAGTATTTTATAATTATTCATAGAGTATATTATAAATGATTTTAAAATATTTCCTAGCTCAATATATCATTTTTAATCCTATTAGGATTAATTATTTCACAAATTAGCCAAATTGGTATTATTTGGCCATAATTACAATAATTTTGCAATTATAGCCTAATTGTATGTTTTATGCCATTTTAATTCAATAATTATTGATTTAATATTTTCTGTATTAATTAGTTACCTTAATTTCACCTATTTAGCCGTAATTTCATTTTATATGATTATTAGCTATTGTTATTAATTATTTATCTAATTTTAATGGGTATTTAACAAATAGTCATTCTTTATTTAAATTCCAGCCTAATTAATCATGGTCCCTAACCCAATTTAACTAGCCCAAACCCCCAATCCCAATACACTATCCTACCCGGCCCAAGTACCTGTATAATCTGAACTGCTAATTAATTTCAATCAACGGTCCAGATCGCCTATTACCATAATTAACCTAAGACCAATTCTCTCCCTCTCACTTCTGAGCCGTCTCTCTAAACTCTCTCTCGTCCCTTAAACTCCCTTCAGTAGACCTGGCCCTTCTCCGGCCATCGCCTTGCCGGAATCTATGGTGATTCAACCACCTACCAGCCCTATGGCTCCATCTTTTGCACTTGTATCACCGTTTGAGGCTCTCAGGTGAACCAGAGGCGGTTCCACTCATCTCTCCAGTCTCATGCCATTTTTCCGGCCATCTATGGCTGGTCGAGTAAGATCTACCCTTTTTCCGGCCAAAGACCGGTAATATCTCTGAGTTTTCTTCCTCTTTTCTGGGTTCTTTTTGGAAACCCTAGACTCTGAACCTTACGATTCTTAAGATCTGTAATAGATCTATGAATATTATGGGGTTTTACATGTTTTCTTCAAAGAAATCTCTCTGTTCTTAAACAGTTTCTTCACTTTCAAAACTAGGGTTTCAAACCCCTTTTTCAAAAGCGATTTCCCTTCAGATTTTAAGTATTATTTTGTGATTTTTGTTATGCTTAAGCCTTTCCCTTTCTGTGTCTGAGTTATTTCGTTAAAAGACCCTACATTCTTGGCTTTAATCTGTGGCTCTAAGTTTGTTTCCAACAATATGTTTATCTGTTCTATTATGATCACTATGTTCTCTTGAATACTCTGTGATTTCGTGATGTTTTACCCTATATTGCTTGTTAGGGTTTCTGGCTGCTATTACCCATGATTATTCTGTGATTCTACTCTATTTTGTGTTCATCGATACCTCTAAATCTTTACCTTTCCTGCTTGTATTATGCTTAATCAGTGATTCATGTCATGTTCTGTGTAAACCCCTAATTCCGTGTGATTTTACCCTATTTTAATTACTAGGGTTTCTGATTCTCTCCCGTGTGTGTTTACTCTGCATAATCTATGTTGATTCTTAAATCAGTACTACTCCTATTTGAATCCCTAATTTCCTGTGATTGATTTCCTTTAATTGATTTCGTGTGATAATATTTTTACGACTTTTAGTTACTTCTTGCCTTATTACATGACTGATTTTACTATCAGTTGATTCTTATAGTAGTGTTTTAATTAAAACCTTATGAACCTGACCCCCAATTTCCTACTCTATGCTTACTATGTTCAAAATCTTTCCTTATTTGTTATAGACGATTCCTTTCCTTACTTGTTACCTGTTCTGACCGTTTGAAATTTAACTCCCTTAATTAGGGGAGTACTAGTACTGATTTTGTAACTAATCGATTCTTTGAGTTCCATAATTACTGGGAAGTCTAATTATTACCTTATTTTCCCCTAGTTTCAAACTACATATATACTCTATTCATTCCATGGCATACGGACACGAACTAACACTATTCAACTCTCTCTTTCTCTCACAACTAAAACTTGATACTCTCTCTATTTTCTCTTCTATTTGCTACTACTCTAAGCTAGCCGGCTGCAAGCCAAGGCTAACTACTGTGCATCTCCTATCTTCTACTTTGTGTTACTGCTTTCTTCACTTCATTGGTATGTTCTAATTCATATTTCAGCTCTCAAACCAATATGCTTCTATTACTGATGCAGTTCATTGTGTTTCTAATTTTCTTTTACTTACTATTCTGTTGTTCAAAATGTAACTAGGATCTTGGATTCCATCTAGCATGTCTTTGTGTACTCCAAATTTGTCTTTATGTGAATCTCCATGTTTATGTTTGATACATTAGATTAGAGCATCTTCTCCTGTCTTAAATTGGTTGATACTGCCATGTTAGTCTCATCCCTGCTGATCCTCTGAAGCCTTAGGATCTCTGATTGTTTATGCATGCTCCTACCTGTTACATGTTCAGTACTCTGCACCTATGTGTCCCTCAAATCCCATTTCCCTGTTGTGGTTGTTGGATCATTCTGGGTCCTTGTGTGATGTTGACTCTGCCTTGGTTCTGAGATTGGTGTTCATGTTCTTTCAAATTATTTTCATCAGTTAAACTTTTGTTATATTTCCTTTAAGTCTTTCTTCCAAAATTGTTTTCTTACTTAACCTTTTAAAACTATGAGCACTTTCTCTCTACTCTTAGACCCCTTAAGTTCTTCCCCCTCTGTGTGAGCATTGCCTTGGAACCCTTGAGCTCCCTCTGAACTTTGACACACAAAGGCTGGACACACTGCACTTACTCTATCTTGGCTATGAAATCTGGGTGTGAGCACTGCCCGGGATCCCTTGAGATCCTTAGGGAACTCTGAAACACCTGGATCATGTGAAAGGTTGTGAATAGAATGGCAATGAGGCATTCTGGAGATTCTGGGCCTATTAGTAGGCTCCCTATAGTATAACTTCTTCTTTTCATTATTCAGTTATGCAATTCATGCAAATGCCTGTAATAATATTTGTAAACAACTCTTTGGGGATGGATAGTGAAAAGGGAGGGGTAAAAAAGCATGCTATAGCTATTAGAGGGTAGAATCCACGTTATTAGGTTTTATTCCTTATTTGCGCAATAGAAACCATGCTTAGGACTCATATGTGCAAGATCATGCATTAGAGACCATGTTCCCTAGGTCTTACACTTACTGTTTTCAACATTTATTGGCATCTCATTTCGAAAGTCCTGTGCTAAAATGTGCTAATAACCCCTACACTGCCATGTACACTTAGAGATTTTGTTTAGGATAAACAACAATGATAAACCTATCATGTTTATATCTCCTGAACCATGTTTAAACAATGCAATATTTGTGCATTTAGAGATCATGTTTAGGCTTCTGATTCTGCATCATTCTGCATCTCTGTGCATTAGATACCATGTTTTAGGATTTCATTCGTACTCGCTTAACAACACCTAGTCTAACTACTGGTGCATGTAAAAGGTATAAAACATTTCACTCAGTTTCTCTAAAACAAATAGCAACAATTCTGTATTCTGAACAACTTAGAACATCATGTGTAGGTAATACTTTGCAGCAGCCCCTCTAACAATTTAGATAATTAGTATACACTGTCCCACGCCTAGGCAAGTCTTAGGTAATCATCCATACAGGAATAAAACCAGAACTATCCTTTGTGATTAGTGTTCAACTGTCAGCATGCTTAAAACCAGTAGGCAAGCCTGATTAAGACTTCCTCTCTGAGTTATGCAATAAATCTGTCTTTGTGTTATCACTTAGATACCATGCTTTAGGATTCTGAATTAATATGGACTTTAGCTGTGTATGAGACATGCTGTTTATGTGTACTGTGTGTAGAGGAATACTTGAGCCTTTATCTGCTTTCTATGCTTTCCCTTTATCTGCAGTCCTACTTGTTTTGTTATCTGTCGCCCTAGAAGTTTTACCTTTAAAACCTGAGGGTCTGCCTAGCACCTCCCTATAGTATAGGAGTCCTAATTTCCTCCGGGACTGATAGGAAGGGACGGGTAAGAACATGCAATAAAGGTCGAGACCTACACTCTTTTTTTAACAACCTTACGAGGTGGGAAGGGTAGAATGTGGATATGATGACCGGTGCGCTAATACCACGTGTAGCCCCTCTTCGAGGAGTGATTACCCGATATTGCATTGATGTGATCCATATTATTATAGACCTAGGATACCTTTTATATGCTTAGCTCGTAATCCTTTTCAAATCCTAATCTTCTTTACTGTTTTCAAACATCTGCATGCTTAAGACTTAAATCCCTTCTTATTTGAGCCTTTACTTGTTATTTTGGTAATTGTACAAATTCACGAAAGCATTTGGCCGGGAACCACACTTGTGGATCCTGAGGGGTGCCTAACACCTTCCCCTTAGGATAATTTCAAGCCCTTACCCAAATCTATGGTTAGTAACGTAGTTTTAATTGAACCCTTTAGGTGCCCTAACGCATCGTTAAAATCGTTAGGTGGCGACTCTTCAAAATATGCAAATCCCTTTACCAAAAGGAACGAGTTTTCCCAACCAATGTAAACCCGATTCCGTGAGGAAAAAGGGGCGCGCGACAACATGGCGACTCTGCTGGGGATATCCAGGCTTTTACCATTTCAAATTGTTTCATGAATCTGTGCCTTTATTTTTTACCTGCACCCTTTCCTATTCCCTTTACTTGCAATTAATTGTTTACTTCAGGTATTTACTTTCTTCAAAGATGAAACTGACATGTCTCTTTGTTTTCTTTTGTAACTATTTTAAATCATTACTGTTGTTTTTACCGCTTTCTTTAACGTGAAAATACGTGACAACTTGTTTTAATACTCATTATTGCATAACCATGCTCAACATTCATACTCCACTAAATTCGGAAAGGCTTATTTGCGGTAAAACTAGTCGATCAACGGTGCAGTCGACGGTGCCGTGCCTTTCCCCCTTGAGTTGTCCACTCAAGGGTACCAGTCTAAAACCCCATAGAAACCTTACTCTGTCGCAATATTGCATGCATCATGGTCAAACCTAGTCGAGCTAAAGTGTCGTCCGCACGATAGATTTTAAGATAGCCTTATCCAAAGGTCTACCTGGTTTCCCTAAATCCAAACGGACGCCCTCACGTTCTGTCATTTATTTGGAGAACTAAATGCTTCCTGCTAATTATTGATGATAAATAGTCGAGTCCGGTGGGGGTAAGGGCCTAACCTTATTTGCTTTGCAGAAAAATGAGGCACGAAGTTCCCAGATTTGGCATGGTCTCCAATATCCACCCAAGACTGTTGAGTTGGTGGGAGGATCTGCACTCTAGTGACAAAGCTATCGTCAGGAACCACTTGGGTAACCTACCATCTCTCCTGGAAATCCAGCCTAACAAAATGATAATAGAGGCTACTACCTTGTTCTTGGATCGTGAAAGGTCTGTGTTCCGCTTTGGGAACATTGAAATGATGCCTTTAATAGAAGAGATAGGAGGGTTTGCTAACCTATTATGGGAAACTCCAGGGTTGTTGATGCTTGAGAACCGCATATACAAAAGTTTCCTCAAAATGATGGGCCTGAAAAAGGATGCAAAATTGGTATGTTTGGAGGATTCGTACATTTCTTTTGACAACTTGTATGAAAGGTATGGCTATAGCAAATCATATCGTACCTACCATGACGAGTTTGCTATCACCTCTCGGGGACACGTCCATCGCCGAGTGTTCGTGTTTATGGTTTGATTTTTGGGTTTGATCGTGTTCTCGATGAAGAAGGAAAGGATCCATACCAGGCTAGCCATGGTAACTAAGACCATAATGGAAGGGGTTGATGGGCAAGACTTCAGCATTGTGCCCATGATCGTTGCAGACATATATCGGGCCTTAGAAAGGTGTCAAAAAGGAGCAAAGCATTTCGAAAGTTGCAATTTATTACTTTAACTCTGGCTCATGGAACATCTCCAAAGAAGCGAATACCGACAAGACATTCACTGCAGAATGTGGGATGACCACATCGCTTTCCATCACCCAAAGCGAATGAATTATATCCCCAACATGTTCGCTCAGCCTGAAAGCGTCGAGGGATGGGTTGAGCTTTTTGATAACTTGACTGAAGAGCAGGTTCAATGGATGTTTGAATGGTTTCCGACGGATGAGTTCATCATTCGGTCCCGAAACGCTTTATTTATGATACTGATTGGTCTAAGGGGGACATACCCTTACGTCCCTCTTTGAGTTATGAGGCAAGCAGGAAGGAAGCAAGTCATCCCTAGGGTCGAGAAGATGAGCCATCTTCGAGCTGACTTTCAAAATATGACAGTCCTCACAAGTGCCAAGCTCAGCACTTGTGGCACTGCAAGATTATACTTGAGAAAGACACCATCGAGCCAGACAGATATCATGCCGGTTGTACCCCTTTCTATCTTGGTTGGTTAGAAGAGGATCTGGGTGGCCAGAACAAGCCGGGGTACGTCCGAGGTCACAGAGTTATAGATGAAAGGGCCGAGGCACAAGTCAAATACAACCAATTGCGCAAAAGATCCGAGAATATGAGGATGACCACCACAAGATACATGAGTCCAACAAGAAACTGATCGAGGAACGGAAGGCCATGTCTATCAACGCCAACAAGAGGCTGGGGTACTTGGAACGAGGTATAGTCGAGCTGGAAGAAAATTTCATCAAAAGAGCTGAAGATTGTCAGAAGGCTGAGGGAGCTGCAGGGGGATACCTAGACAGAACCTACCTGTTGCTGGGACTTCGGGAGCTGGGAAAACTATACAAGGAAAGCAAGAATGCCGAGTCTGGGGAAGGTCCTTCTGGGACCAAGTAGATAGGAGTGTATTTATTTTTCCATCAATGTAATAAGGCCAATGGCCATTAGTGACTTTTATTTTTCGTCTATCGTTTTGGGATTTTGTCTATTTTTTCTTATCAATAAAATGAGGCATATAGCATTTTAAGTTCTCCAAATCAATTTGTCGCTAGGCCTTCCTCGGGCACAAAGAGGTTCCCAACTTACGACGCGCTTTACATTTCCGCGTTATGTGGTTAAATACCGCAATATTCTTTTCATAATACTCACTGACTTGGTTACCTTTTGTTTTTATTTATTTTTCTTACTCCTCTCACCAAAGGTTAGTTCGTGCATTCTGGCATCATCAGCCTATCGCACAAGATCCAAGGGCCCTCCACCTACTTCTCCTCCTAGTCCTCCTAAGGGAAAAAATAAAGGCAAAAGTAAGATGGAAGAGTCCAGCGGCACCAGAAAGGAGAATATGATTGAACGGGTAGAGGCCACTGATGGCCGAGGTATTCAAGTCCTGCATGAAAACATGTCACCACTTGAACAGAAATTGCTGAAGTTTAAGGAAGAACTCAATCAAGTTCGGAATCTGGCCAACTTTCATTTTCCCTCAACGTCCCCGACATCAACCTTCCAAATGCTCAATACCCCGCACCTCCACAAAGTATCCCAAGGCAGCAAAATTATCCCGCACCTCACCATAATGTCACTCCCCCAAAGAACCAAACTCTCCTGACGCAGTGTAATGCTTTCCACACCTCAAATAACACTCCACTACTCATCCCAGAACCTCAAAACCTCACAAAGGACCATTTCCACACCTATAACAATCCCATATATGTGGAAATCGTGACCCACTCCACTCCGCCTATCTTGCAGGCATCCGAGTCTGACGGAAAGGACTTTCTTATCAGGAACCTGGGCGAGGATCTTAAGAAACTGACCAACCAAGTCCAGGGTGTTGAAGGAACCAAGGGAATTGAAGGATTGAATTATGAAGGCCTTTGTATCCAACCTGATGTCGAACTACCCGAGGGGTACAAACCTCCAAAGTTTGAAATGTTTGACGGTATTGGTGATCCGAGAGTCCATCTGAGGACCTATTGCGACAAATTGGTTGGTGTTGGGAAGGATGAAAGAATCCGCATGAAGATTTTCATGAGGAGTTTGAAGGGAGACGCACTGTCTTGGTACATCAGCCAAGACCCCAAGAAATGGTCAAACTGGGTAAGCATGGCGTCTGATTTTATGGACAGGTTTAGATTCAACACAGAGAA
>MDKI01028567.1:0-34955 GCA_005239505.1 Nicotiana paniculata | reverse complement strand
GAATTGATTGAGTAAAAGTTTCGTATTCTAAAGACTTGATTGATACGTAAATTCCCTGTGGGACCGACTCGGCGCATAATACCCCAGATTATATTTGCAACGCCCGTTTAGTCTTTTATTAGACATAGTTGAGCGTGATCAAATTTTGGTGTAAAACATCATCAAAGTTGAGTCTAACCCCCTTTATGGTATGACTCATCCTATAAATGTCTGAAGGTCTGTTGTTACTACTTTCCAAATAGCAAAACTTTGGACTTATAGTTTTAGATTAAAAGATGCTCTTACTTGTTGTTTCAGTGGTCACTGAAGAGACTCAGTAAGCAAGTTTCCATATAAATTTAGACTTAGTTTTGTGTTGGCATTATGGGATTAAAGTCTAACCCATTCATGGCCAGATCCACACAAAAAAATGCATAAATAACTCTGCGTTTTTAGTATAGTTTAGCACAACATCATCAGGTTTAAACTTGACCTCTTTTCATGGTCCTGTTTGGTCTGGTGGATGCATAGCACACCCAATCATTTGGGGTGTTTCACAGATTATGAAAGAGGTCTCGCATGTACAACCTCAGAAGAATTCAATTCAGACAACTATCTTGAAGTCGCCATTTTAGTTTTCCTCTCTTTCGAAAAAAAGTATCGCATAATAGCAATGATGCTGTAATTCTTCTACGTTGTAACCTAAACTGGATTGTACATTTAATTCTATTTAGTGCTCATACTGATTTTAGAAAAGAAGGCTTTAGTAATGTCAAACTTACAATTCGTGTCCCTGTTTTCTAAAAGTAGCATAATGACAGTAGATAAAAATGGAGTGTATGTTCGAAACTAGCATGTACATGGATTTTACAAACATATATTGATTTAGAAACAACTATTTTCGAATTTAGTTGTCTTCAATATAAGTCGGAATTATTTAATTACTCTCAGTTCATTTCGCATCTTATAAATTTTCTGAAACCAACGTACGCATATTTTTACGAATAAATTTCGATCCTAGTAACCTGTGTTCTAAACGACCAAATCTGAACTGGTAAAGCTGTTCGTGCTACATCCTTCCTTAAAAAGAAACCACAAAGCAGTTCTAGATTACAAATTCAAAATCATTTAAAATTGGTATGATCTTTGGTTTTAAGACTCATCTGTCCAAAACATTAAATTTCATTTTTTGATAACTCGCGCCCTAAAAAATCCCGTGATTTACTTGTGTTTAATCTGGTGAATCCTTGATACATATGAGTATGATTTTCCAAACAATGCCCCTCTAATAACTGGAAAACAACATTAAATGTTCAAATTTTCTCCTAATTACCATTGAAAATGCAATGTTTCTGTTTATACCTGTATCTAGAAGTGTTTAGTTTCAAATTACACAAATCCCTTCTTGTTCAATACCCAGATTAGGATTTCCCAAAAGAGTTGAAATAATTTAGGGCTAAAATGTGGCCATAGCCAAAATATGCTGTCCTTTAGGCTAATTAATATCATTTTAGGCAATCCTCTAGGTAGAATGATACCTTTAGTTTGGAAAATTTGGTGAAGAATCAAATATTATTCCAAAATCACAATAATCTACACTCGGGAGTGGCAACTCATGCCCCCGACCCTTAACCCCGAGCATTAATAAAATGTACATAGCAATTACGGGTGCATTTCATGTGACGTGTTTGCCATGTGCTCAAAACAACAAGTGCACGCCATCGTGACTTGTTTAAGATAAATCCATAAACGTCCTAATTGATCTTAAAGCTAAAACACTCCTTTAAATCTAAAACATAGAGAATAATCGAACACTGCCTCAAATGGGTATTAGAAAATCGTCACGACCATAGTCTTGACTACGTAATCTACACGCGGGTGCGACAACTCATGTTCCCGTCTTCAACTTTAAACTAATAAAAATCACATGTTGTAATTACGGGTGCATTTCATGTGGCGTAATTGCAATATGTCCAAAAACAAACAAGTGCACGCCATCGTGACTCGTTTTGAAGATAAATCCATAAATACTAAAAGTGACTAAAAGTGAAAAAGGCTAAAAAGCACAATAGGTTTAAAATATGTAAATAATTAGATAATTAGGCCAAATACTAATAGTTAAGAGACCGTGCTAGAACCACGAAATTCAGGAATGCCTAACACCTTCTCCCGGGTTAACAAAATTCCTTACTCAGATTTCTGGTCGCAGACAAATCAAAACAGAGTCAAAATTTCCTCGGTTTGGGATTTTAAAACAAAACAGTGTCCCAGAGAATCGTCAAAAATCTGGGTGGCGACTCTGAAATAATAATAACTCCCAAAATCGAATAATATCACTTTAATTGGAAAAACTCCCTTATTACCCTCACCCGGGTGAAAAAGGAGGTGTGACACCCATCAGACCAAGGATGCTCCCGAATCTCCAAACTCTACACCCGAGGACTCCCAACTAGCCAAATACAGTATAATGACATCAATGCATGCTCAAAGTAGGGAAATTATCCTAATTTTTCAATAATTCAACATTCTTGAGAAATTCCAAAAATCCAACCCCGGGCCCGCACGCTCGGATTCCAGTAATTCTCGAAGGGAACACTCACCCAAATCCTAAGGATCATTAATATACGATTCTTACTTGATTTCATAGCAAATTCACGGTTAAATTCTCAAATTATCACAAGCTCTAGGTTACTACCCAATTCTTGATTTTTCACTAATTTATGTAGTTAATTAAGCTAGAAATCCATGCATGAAGCTAAGATTAGAGTAGACTTTACTTACCTTAGATGACCAGGTCGTTAGCCCCTCAACAATGGTGGAAATCGCCCTAAGGAAGAAGAATAAATGAGAAAAATGTGTTTAAAACCCGCATATAAAACACACTGTCTGTACAGTGTTTTCGGACCTGCGGCTCGAGGACCGCACCTGCGAGAAAAATCTCGCACCTGCGGAATAGGACTGGGGAGCCCGGGCCCGCACCTGCGGAGTGGAGACCGTACCTGTGGCTCCGCTCTTGCAGAATGTTGTCCGCACCTGTGATAATTGGCCAGATCACTGGGGGTCGCACCTGCGGTGTTGGGGACCGCATGAGCGGTCCCGCACCTACGACTGGGCAACCGCACCTGCGGTCACACCAGAACAGGTGCACCAACAGCTATTTAAGATAGTTTTTAGCCCTGTTAGGTGCCCGGGAGGCACCTGGGCCCACCCGAGCCCTAGTCCAAATATACCAACGAGTCCCAAATCATAATACGGGCTCGATCGAGCCTTCAGAACACCCAAAACAACGCTAAAATTCAAAATCACACTTGCAAACCCCAAGAACCAAACTTAGGAACTTTAAGTTTTCTAGACTTCGCTAACAACGCGCCGAACCGGCCTATACAACTCAGAATGACACCACATAATTAACATAATGGAACTATTCCCGGTCTCAAAATTCCATTCGGACCTCGATAACACAAAAAACACGTCCCAAACCAAAATAGGAACTTAAGGAACTTCTTATTTCAATATTGGGGGCCGAAATGCCCCCGGGTCATATGAAACCCATTCCGAACATGTGCCCAGGTCTGAAATCATCACATGAAGCTACCGGAACCGACACAATTCGATTCTGAGGTCGTTTACCCAAAATATTGACCAAAGTCAAACTTGGCCTTAAAGGCCAACCTTAAGGAACCAATTGTTCCTATTGCACTCTAAACACCTCCGAATCCCGGACCACCAGTCCCCGCAAGTCATACATCATAAAATGCTGCTATGGGAAGTTTCATTTAGGGGAATGGGGTTCGATAACGCAAAATGACCGGTCAGGTCGTTACATGTTCCCTTCCTTATTTCCAATTTATTTGATTCCTGGCCTAAATTGTTTCATGATCATTGATGCCTCCATGTCTAATTATATTTGTCGACATGTGATAAGTATTGTTCCAAGTATTTTGGAAGTGTTACTTGTTCCTTAGTCACATTGTGGTACCTCTGGTTGAGTTGGTTGTCAGTGTTACATTATACATTTCGGTTGGTTTCGCTGTGTAGTGATAATTGGTGAAGTTTCTGAATAGTAAATTTTCATGTTTATGATAATTGACATTTAAGTATTGTGAAAGGCTTGGAATCAGATTTGTGAAACTTTATTAAATAAAGAGATGAAATGTGATTGTCTGGTGGGAGCAGGTTGCACGCCGCAACAAGGAGTAATAAGGGTGGACAGGTGGGATCAGGTTGCACGCCGCAACAGGGGAAATAAGAGTGATATATATATATATATATATATATATATATATATATATATATATATATATAGGGAGGAGCAATAAGGGTGGAAAGGTGGGATCGGGTTGCACTCCGCAACAAGGAGCAATAAGGGAGAATATTCATGTTTTACTATTTATAAAATAAAGGCTGTAACACTCATTGTTTTATTGTCATTATTTCATATTCTGCTCTTACTGTTATTTAAAGTGAAACTTGTTCTGTTTACAATTGTTGAGACATAAATACTGTGAAAGGCTTTGACTTGAATTGTGAAAATCGTTTTTATAAATAAAGTAATGTGATTTTCTAGTGGGAGCGGATTGCACGCCGCAACAAGGAATGATAAGGGTGGACATGTGGGATCGGGTTGCACGCCGCAACAGGAGAAATAAGGGTAATGTATATATAGGGAGGAGCAATAAGGGTGGACAGGTTGGAGCGGGTTGCACGCCGCAACAAGGAATGATAAGGGAGAATATTTATGTTTTGTTGATTTTCAAAATAAGGATTTGGAAAAACTTCCGGTTTTATTAAAAAGGTTTTCATACTCTAATTTTAATGTGATTTAAATTCCAACTTGGATATTTTGAGTGTCACGACCCAAAATCCATAAGGTCGTGATGGCACCGGACATCATTGTAAGGCAAGCCAAATTATTAATTAATTGAAATAAATTTCCGATTTTAACATTTATGAAAAATATTTTCTTTCACTTTATTACATATTAACCAAATAAAAATCTGTTAAGAAAAATAATGGTTTAAAGATTACACTTAAGAAAATACATCCCAACACATCCCAGAACCCGGTGTCACATGTACATGAGCAATTTCTAAGAATTTATACAATCATTATAAATCCTGTCCGAAATTAAAGATTACACTTAAGAAAATACATCCCAACACATCCCTGAACCCGGTGTCACATGTACATGAGCAATTTCTAAGAATTTATACAATCATTATAAATCCTGTCCGAAATTAAAGATTACACTTAAGAAAATACATCCCAACACATCCCTGAACCCGGTGTCACATGTACATGAGCAATTTCTAAGAATTTATACAATCATTATAAATCCTGTCCGAAATACAAATTGGACAAGGAAATTTAAAAAATGAAAATCAATACAGTACGAGGGAGACTCTGTCAGCTGCGAATCTCCTTCGGATGATGCAGCTCGCCTAAGTCTCCGAATCCTCCACATTGCTATGAAAGTACCTGTGCAATAAAATGCACAGCAAGCGTAGCATGAGTACAAAAATGATGTGTACTCAGTAAGTCGCCCGCCTAACCTCAGATAGGTAGTGATGAGGGGTCAAATTAGACACTCACTAAGGGCCAGCAAATTAATTAACAGTTTAAGATGAACACGATAAGCATGTGAAGGTAGTAAAACAACATATATATAAGGCACTGAAATCCAAGTAAATGCTGGAAATAAACAACCAGTTACCACTTTCTCATTATCTTCCAAAATATCTTAAATAAACAATTTCCTCTTTGTTTTCCCCAAAATATCATAAATCCACAATTTCTTCTTTATTTTCCCAGAAATACGTTATCACTTCAAAATCATGAAGAAAAACAATTAGCAATTTAGCATGCGCATACGAGATAAGGACAACCGGCCTGAGCCGTCATAATAATCAACTCTGTGCACTGCCGAGGATCGAACGGCCCGTACCAAAAGTGCATCTCTCAATATAATAATCTTCTCTGTGCACTGCCGAGGATCGAACGGCCCGTCCCATAAGTGCACCTCTCAATATGATAATCATGTATATGCACTGCCGAGGATCGAACGACCCGTACCAAAAGTGAATTTTAAATTCGCCGTGTCGTACGGCCCGCTCCCATGAGAGTAGGGGAAATAACACTCCGCTCGCGGAAGGTAAATTGCGAAGCGGTCATATGCAGGCATGCACAATCAACAATCCACCCGAATACGTCGGGAACAAAAATACTCAAGTAAACGACTTATTTCTCTTTTAAAAACCACAAATAGTATTTAAATCCCTTTTTCGAAATTCACTTGCCGAGTTTATATAACGTTTAATAACACAACCCTATTCGGGAGTACAATTGCCCGCTAAGGAAATAAATTCTCTTTTTAGATGATTTAGAAAATAAATTCTAATCTTCCTTAGTCATTAAAATACAATTTCGATTATATTAGCAGTCTAATATCACAGAGAAGATCACATGTACAACAGGTAAGGCATGCTAGTGGGTCCTAGGCTACTCGGACATGGCATAATAATAGCTACGCACGGACTCCTATCACCGCGTGCGTACGTAGCCCCCAGAGATAGTAGCATATACTTAATTAATTCACCTATGGGGACAATTCCCCCTCACAAAGTTAGAAAGGAGACTTACCTCGCTTCGAAGTTCCAATACCGGTTTCCAAGCCCTTCCGACGACTCCAACGGATGCACAACGCTCCGAAACTACCACATAATGGGAAAGCAATGAAAATTCATCCTAACACTCACAACAAATTCAAATTATATACTTTCACAACCCCGATCAGTGAAATGACCAAAGTGCCCTCGGGCCCACATAACCGAAATCCGAAATTTCTCGAATATACGTTCTACCCATAGCTCTACTAGTTCAATCATACAATTTACTAAAATATTCATGCTCAATTCGTGGCTAAAAATCTAAATTTCCATTTTCTAGGTTTCTTCAATAATTTACCAAATTCCTACCCATTTTCATGCCTAATCCATGCATATAATCTTGTATTTAACTTAGAAGCATGTAGGAGTTACTTACCTTCACATTGCATGAAGGAATCCTCTCTTTGAAGCCTCCCAAAATCGCTTAAGCCCAAGAAGAAATGAAGACAAATGAACCAAAATCCTTGTTTTAGAACATTCTGCCCAGGCGATTCCGCACCTGCGGTCCTACCTCTGCACCTGCGCTCCCGCAGGTGCGACCAATTTCCTGCACCTGCGGCTTCCTCAACTCCAGCCCAAAATCGCAGCTGCGCCCCATTGTCCGTACCTGCGGCTTCGCAGGTGCGGAAATTCCATCACACCTGCGATCCCAACCAAGCCTGCCCACTCTCGCACCTGCGGCGACAAATCCGCACATGCGGCGCCAAAGCCGCACATGCGGCCAAATTCTCACAGGTGCGGATCACACCAGATGACAACAACCTTAACTTTCTTCAACTTCAAATATTGATCCGTTAACCACCCGGAAATCCACCCGAGTCCCCCAGGACCCCGCCCAATCATACAAACCTATTCCAAAACATATGCGGACTTGCTCGAGGCCTCAAATCACATCAAACAACATTGTAACCATGAATCGCACTCAAATCCCAACTTTATGAACTTAGAATTTGCAACTTCTACATCCGATGCCAAAACCTATCAAATCACGTCCGATTGATCCCAAATTTTGCACACAAGTCATATTCGACATTACGGACCTGCTCAAACTTCCGGAATCGCATTCTGACTTTGATATTAGAACTTCCACTTCCGGTCGGATTTCTCAAAAACCTTCAAATTTCTCTCTTTAGCCAAATGACTTCAAAATGACCTACAGACATCCCAATTCACTTTCCATCGCGCTCCCAACTCCAGAATCACCACACGAACCTATTCCCAGACTCGGAATCCCAAACGAACATCAAAAAATCTGAAATGCACTTCAAGCCCAAATTTATGAAATTCTTCAAAAATGCCGACTTCCACAATATGCATCGAAACGCTCCCGGGTTATCCAAAACTCGATTCGGACATACGCCCGAGTCCGAAATCATCATACGAACTTGTAGGAACCTTCAAATCCTGATTCAGAGGTCATTTACTCAAAATTTCAATCTTAGTTGATTCTTCCAACTTAAGGCTTCTGAAATGAGATTATTCTTTCCAAATCAACTCTAAACTTCCCGAAATTCAATTCCAACCACACCTACAAGTCATAACACCTGAAATGAAGCTGCTCACAACCTCAAACTGCTGAACGACGCGCTAGAGCTCAAAACGACCGGTTGGGTCATTACATTCTCCCCTACTTAAACCGACATTCGTCCTCGAACGTGCCAAGAATTGCTATGGAGTTATCTAAAATCACTGTTTAACATTTCGAGCACCTTCCCGTGCTACCACAACCCAAATGAGTACATTAGCTTGATCAAATCTGAATATTTCTTCTTTTATCCATATAATAAGCTCAGAACCTAGTTCCAACACTTGAAATTTTCTACCAGACCTACTTCCAACATATAAACACCGTATCAACTGCCACACGAGGTATTAGAACATGACTACATACCTTTGCTGAATTAGCACCATGCACTGCAAAATTCATCATCTAACCACAATGATGTTCCCTGAACCTTAATAGCCAAAATTTCACAAATCTGGTACTCCCGATGCACATCATAACAAATATACATACATCCTGCTATAATGCTGATGATACCACCACAACGAAAGAAATGTGCAGAAATTCATACCCAACTGCAGAGTTAACAGATCGTTGAATACCTCATCTTGACTAGAATCATCACTTCATTATGAACCTGAATAATGGTATTTGTTCTTTAATCTACACTTCACATAACCTTATCGCACTGATCCCTGATCTGATAATCTCGTCTCACCTAGTATGAAATGCTCAGACAAAATTTTCATCCCAGACATGACTAAAAGTCTCACATGATACCACATCGCGCCAATAGGCCACAACTCGAACATGATAAAAAAGAAATGACTTAGGAAGGGACAACTTAACTCACACCACTAATGTGGACTTTCTCAGAAAATAAGAAGTAAAACCCAATGAAATAAATATTTGAATCCGACTCATCATCACACTGTTGCGGCATGCAACCTGATCCAGATAACATAACCGTGGCAGCGTGCCACCCGATCCAGATATCATGCCTGTGGCGGCGTGCCACCTGATCCAAATAACATAACCGTGGCGGCATGCCACCCGATCAAAATAACATAAAATTCACGTAAGGAAATATACACGGAGCTGAAGTGCTCACTATTACAAATTTCTGAATATCGATCATAAGCACGCTAAGTGCATAATACCATCCTGGGGAGACGGATAAAGCCATATGCTTACAAAACTCGAGCACAACTGAGGTGCGACATATATATACTCTGGATCTCAAGAGCCATCCTGCTCACATAACATCATCACTACGCGGGACCTCAACACATAAGAAATTATCAAGCCGTTTCACAACTCACACGACACAATCATAATAACACATGAATTTGACGAAGACAGAACAATCACCCGATATCCCCAAACTCCCCCTTGAGGAGCGCTATACTGAAATGAACATGCCTGGCTCATACGGAGCCCATAGTCATATTTAAATCCATCCACAAACACCGAGTCTACCTTGCTCGCACCAAACTAAGCTAATAGCTTTTCCTGGGTCTACATTAACCCACTTTCTCTCGTAATACGTGAGAAAAACCATCATAGCCGGGACAAACACCCCACAATCTACCATTGGCCATACTACGCTGTAAGACAAATCAAGAACCCATAACCAGGGTACAAAGCCTCTTTCACCGAACATCAATCTCAGGTGACACTGAAGATAACGCAAGCTTACTCTGAACTCTCGAATCTCTTTTTCTTTCTCTTCCGAGCTCATGACATCCTTATTAACACCAAACCGCAATCTCGATTCTTACTCCCAGTTACGTACTGCTTCCCGCACCTAACATGCCAATATGAGGTAGCGCAATAATTCTATCATAACTTCTGAAACACCAATAGGGTGAACACTTCATCATATAGAAGCCTTTTACTTAACTCTATTCAAGAGTACCATCTCAACACACGAGTGAATTCCCACAATCACCCATCATGCAAATCTTTAAGTAATAGTCTATACCACTATAACCCTTCTGGGATTTGCCTATACCTGACAGGCCATAACATCAAATGCTCCCACATGAAATCCATAATGACGACCGACAATCCCCGCACACACCGACACAAACCACATGCATAATTTAATCACACCGAAGGAGCTGATCACTTTCGCAAACGTGCCATTTCAACCATGGCTAATCAATCTATCTTATTTTAACCATCTTCAATTGCTTCAAGAATAATAGCAACTCCCTTCAACTCATAGAAAACTCAACCCTCACTCATCCCGAGTGACCTTGATTCACGAGACTATGCTGCCTAAATCCCGCAACCCATCTCATACCCTCCTGATAATCTTTCTACAATATGGAGTTCATTTATATCACTCCAATACTATCTTGCATGCTATAACATATCATAGAGCATTCAACCATCCTCCTTTTTCTTAGAAATTACTCTGCAAAAGCTCGATTCTCGATCATACTGCTGCCTGAAACCCTTAAACGCCGCATTCTTAACTTTTGAATTCACTAAGACCACTGTTGAGAGTCACCCACTCTGAGTGGTCCCGAATACAATCAACTCCAAGGATCTCCTAGCACATGAACGCCCCTTTCAATGAAACATGTGACTGAGTCACTATCCCTGACAACTCACCTATGCCTTAAGCAAAATTCTGAATCTTGCTAAGCCTAACCCCGGGTCCGACAGGGCCAACTCTTGCACACATTCATCAAATCCCACGCACAATCACCATTTTACTCCTTTCCCTTAGGTGAAACAACTTGCCTACACGCCGACAATTCGCAACCCTATTAAAAGACAACCCTACGACCCAACTACAGATGGTGGGACTCCCCCACTTATCCTGAAGTTACCCCTTGCACCACTCTAGATCCTGCTGAGATCCTCTCTCCTTTGATGACATGATCTTGCTCCACCAATCTATCCAAATTCTTCCAAACTCTTGCTAGCACTCCTAAATACTCAAATTCTCTAGCATCATTCACACATTCCGCCTCGTATCGTATAGCCACTAGAACCCCTCACCGAGACCTGCCAACCCCGCCATCGCTAACCTATTCACAGAAGATAACCCACCTGTGGAAATCGCCTGTGGACACCTTCTAACGACGCTGAAATGCACGCTCTCTGCGACTTCAATACCCCATCCTACGCCCTGCTTCATTTACCAACTTTACTAGTCCGTCCGCTCCCTATGGACATCCATTAAATACGTGACAATATCTTTAACTTCCAAGCTATGATGCCGCTCCCCCCACTTTGCGACTGCTCGACTTCCGTTTCTTACACCTGGCCTCCTAGAAATGGAACCACCGCCTAGACCCACTTCAGGATCATTCCCTGTAGCTCTCAAACCAGCAGATCACCACGACTTCAAGCTCTCCGAAGATCATTTTTCTCTAGCTGCCGTCATTATCAATACTTATCCGGTACTGAACCAACACACCTCGCGGTCTCTGCCCCCCGCATTCTTCAATACTCCTTCTCAATACTCTGACCCCACGCGACCGAAGAAACCATAACACTGCCAAACCTAACACATACCATTCGATCAATGATGACGAATTCACGTCACAGGTGCATATCCCACCTTACTTGAAGACACCCAACCTTACTTCTTTATCAACCCCAACAGGACCATTACTAACCCAAATGCCTTTCCTCTGACGGAACTAAAATACCGAAGTCTCAAAATCACACTCTGAGAAGACCTCCCTTCAAACCATTTACCATCTGCAACATACAGGCGAGCATTCTATCATCATATCGACATCACAGGATAACCAATCACAAGCATCATCACTACCTAAGCATAGCCTTAACGCTCTAAAAAACACAGCTACTGAGCTGAAACAATATATTATTCTTTTGTAGGGCCATAACAACAACCCCAACCAATTATACATGGAAGCATCTCAAATTACATCCGTAGCACCATTTCAACTCCTTAAATCCCTGATTCATAGCAAGCTCTCGCGACGTATAAGATTGAGTAGGACGAACATAGGCATAAGCCTCAAAGGAATCGAATCACATGATGATGAATCAAGAAGGGAAGTACTCCTAACAGCCCTGAAGCCTCTCGAAGATAAGTACAGACGTCTGCATACCGTTCCGCAAGACTCTAATAGACTCGCTCATGACTCGTGAGACCTAAGGGAACCTGGAGCTCTGATACCATGTTGTCACGACCCAAAATCCATAAGGTCGTGATGGCGTCAGACACCATTGTCAGGAAAGACAAATTATTAATTAATTGAAATAAATTTCCGGTTTTAACATTTATGAAAAACATTTTATTTCACTTTATTACATATTAACCAAATAAAAATCTGTTAAGAAAAACAATGGTTTAAAGATTACACTTAAGAAAATATATCCCAACACATCCCAGAACCCGGTGTCACAAGTACATGAGCAATTTCTAAGAATTTATACAATCATTACAAATCCTGTCCGAAATACAAATTGGACAAGGAAATTTAAAAAATGAAAATCAATACAGTACGAGGGAGACTCTGTCAGCTGCGAATCGCCTCCGGATGATGCAACTCGCCTAAGTCTCCGAATCCTCCACATTGCTATGAAAGTACCCGTGCAATAAAATTCACAACAAGCGTAGCATGAGTACAAAAACAACGTGTACTCAGTAAGTCGCCCGCCTAACCTCAGAGAGGTAGTGATGAGAGGTCAAATTAGACACTCACTAAGGGCCAGCAAATTAATTAACAGTGTAAGATGAACACGATAAGCATGTGAAGGTAGTAAAACAACATAGATATAATGCACTGAAATCCAAGTAAATGCTGGAAATAAACAACTAGTTACCACTTTCTCATTATTTTCCAAAATATCTTAAATAAACAATTTCCTCTTTGTTTTCCCCCAAATATCATAAATCCACAATTTCTTCTTTATTTTCCCCCAAATATGTTATCACTTCAAAATCATGAAGAAAAACATTTAACAATTTAGCAGGCGCATACGGGATAAGAACAACCGGCCTGAGTCGTCATAATAATCAACTCTGTGCACTGCCGAGGATCGAACGACCCGTACCAAAAGTGCACCTCTTAATAAAATACTCATGTCTATGCACTTCCGAGGATCGAACGGCCCATCCCATAAGTGCACCTCTCAATATGATAATCATGTCTATGCACTGCCAAGGATAGAACGTCCCGTACCAAAAGTTCATTTTAAATCCGCCGTGGCATACGACCCGCTCCCATGAGAGTAGGGGAAATAACACTTCGCTCGTGGAATGTAAATTGCGAAGCGGTCACATACAGAAATGCACAATCAACAATCCACCCCGAATACGTCGGGAACAAAAATACTCAAGTAAATGACCGATTTCTCATTTAAAAACCACAAATAGCATTTAAATCCCTTTGTCGAAATTCCCTTGCTGAGTTTATATAACGTTTAATAACACAACCCTATTCGGGAGAACAATTGCCCGCGAAGGAAATAAATTCTCTTTTTAGATGATTTAGAAAATAAACTCTAATCTTCTTTAGTCATTAAATCACAATTTCGATTATATTAGCAGTCTAATATCACAGACAAGATCGCAGGTACAACAGGTAAGGCATGCTAGTGGGTCCTAGGCTACCCGGACATGGCATAATAGTAGCTACGCATGGACTCCCGTCACCTCGTGTGTACGTAACTCCCGAAGATAATAGCATATACTTAATTAATTCACCTAGGGGGACAATTCCCCCTCACAAAGTTAGAAAGGAGACTTACCTCGCTCCGAAGTTCCAATACCGGTTTTCAAGCCCTTCCGAGGACTCCAACGGACGCACAATGCTCCGAAAATACCACATAACGGCAAAGAAATGAAAATTCATCCTAACACTCACAACAAATTCAAATTATATACTTTCCCAGCCCCCTCAGTGAAATGACCAAAATGCCTTCGGGCCCGAAATCCAAAATTTCTCGAATATACATTCTACCCATAGCTCTACTAGTTCAATCATACAATTTACTCAAATATTCATGCTCAATTCGTGGCTAAAAATCTAAATTTCCATTTTCTAGGTTTCTTCAATAATTTTCCAAATTCCTACCAATTTCCATGCCTAATCCATGCATATAATCTTGTATTTAACTTAGAAGCATGTAGGAGTTACTTACCTTCACATTGCATGAAGGAATCCTTTCTTTGAAGCCTCCCAAAATCGCCTAAGCCCAAGAAGAAATGAAGACAAATGAACCAAAATCCTTGTTTTAAAACATTCTTCCCAGGCGATTCCGCACCTGCGGTCCTACCTATGCACCTGTGCTCCCGCAGGTGCGACCAATCTCCTGCACCTGCGGCTTCCTCAACTCCAGCCCAAAATCGCAGCTGCGCCCCATTGTCCGCACCTGTGGCCTCGCAGGTTCGGAAATTCCATCACACCTGCGATCCCAGCCCAGCCTTCCCACTCTCGCACCTGCGGCGCCAAAGTCTCACCTGCGGCGCCAAAGTCGCACCTGAGGCCAAATTCTCGTAGGTGCGGATCACACCAGATGACAGCAACCTTAACTTTCTTCAACTTCAAATATTGATCCGTTAACCACCCGGAATCCACCCGAGGCCCCCAGGACCCCGCCCAGTCATAAAAACCTATTCCAAAGCATATGAGGACTTGCTCGAGGCCTCAAATCACATCAAACAACATCGTAACCACGAATCGCACTCAAATCCCAACTTTATGAACTTAGAATTTGCAACTTCTACATCCGATGCCAAAACCTATCAAATCACGTCCGATTGATCCCAAATTTTGCACACAAGTCATATTCGACATTACGGACCTGCTCAAACTTCCGGAATCGCATTTTGACTTCCATATCAAAACTTCCACTTCCGGTCGGATTTCTCAAAAACCTTCAAATTTCTATCTTTAGCCAAATGACTTCAAATACCTACGGACATCCCAATTCATTTCCGATCGCGCGCTTTCAACTCCAGAATCACCACATGAACCTATTCCTAGACTCGGAATCCCAAATGGAAATCAAAAACTCTAAAATTCACTTCAAGCCCAAATTTATGAAATTCTTCAAAAATGCTGACTTCCACAATATGCATCGAAACGCTCCCGGGTTATCCAAAACCCGATCCGGACATACGCCTGAGTCGGAAATCATCATACGAACCTGCAGGAACCTTCAAATCCTGATTCAGAGGTCGTTTACTCAAAATTCCAATCTTAGTTGATTCTTCCAACTTAAGGCTTCTGAAATGAGATTTTTCTTTCCAAATCAACTCTAAACTTCCCGAAATTCAATTCCAACCACACTTACAAGTCATAACACCTGAAACGAAGCTGCTCACAACCTCAAACCGCTGAACGACGCGCTAGAGCTCAAAACAACCGGTCGGGTCGTTACATTGAGGAGGTTTGATTATAGCTGATATCTGGAAAAGGTGGCTGAGATATTTTATTCATTGCTACAGATCATTGTTTGTTTCGTTTAGAATTTCCTTCTTGCTTTATTATATATTGTTCATAGGTTATATTGTTAATGCCAGCCATAGCATCGTTACTACTTCGTCGAGGTTAGGCTTGGCACTTACTCAGTACATGGGGTCGGTTGTACTAATATTACACTCTGCACTCTTTTGTGCAGATCCAGGTATTGACCAGAGTTAGGAGATTTTAGTAGCTGACATCATCATTCGGAGACACGAGGTAGATCTGATGGAGTCCGCAGAATTCCTGGAGTCTTCTCTTAATTTTATAGACACTGTTTTATTACATTAAAAAACAAATACATATTTCTTTCAGCCCATTATTTGTAGTATTCTTTAGTAGTTCGCGAATTGTGACACCAGACCCTGGGTAGTTATATAGTTGGTTTTAGTTCGTGGTTCATTTCATCATATCGAATATTATTCCTGATTACATTTATTAGAAAGTATTAGATTTCCTTCTCTTTATGAATTGTTCTATTGTGTTTAAGAAAATTGTTCAAAGAGAATGGTTAGCTAAGTTCTAACATTGGCTTGCCTAGCAAGTGTGGTGTTAGGCGCCATTACGATCCCATGGGTTGGGAATTCTGGTTGTGACATGCTATTGTTTTATCACTTCTGCAAGGTTGCTGCTGCGATCAGGTTTCTGCAGAAGAGGAAAATCTAGCTGCTGCCCAGACATAACAACAAATTCCAGTAGCATCCATGTCCAAAAATAATCTTTATCAACCTTCCGAAATCCAACCGAGGCCCTCGGGACTTAAACCAAATATACCAACATGTCCCAAAATACAATATAAACTTAGGCAAGGCCTCAAACCACATCACACAACATCGAAATTACGAATCGCGTATCGAATCGAATTATGAGTTTTCAAATCTTCCAACTTCTATATTATGCGCTGAAACATATCAAATCAATCCAGAATGACTTCAAATTTTACAGAGTCACAAATGAATGGAGCTGTTCCAATTTCTAGAATCGAAATCTGACCTCGTTATCAAAATTTAACCCTTAGGTGGAACTTCCCAAAAATCTTCTATTTTCAACTTTCGCCAAAATGGCGTTGAATTGTCCTACGACTTCCAAATCCAAATCTGAATATACGCCTACGTTCGAAATCATCATACAAAGCTATTGACATCATCAAAATTCCATTTCGGGATCGTTTGCTCAAAAGTCAACTCTCCGGTCAACTCTTTCCACTTAAGCTTCAAAATGAGAATTGTTCTTTAGATTTATTTCTGAATCTTCCGAAAACTAAACTCGACCACACACGCGGGACATAATATATATTACGAAGTTGCTCGAGATCTTAACTCGCTGAACGGGGCGTTAATTTCTAAAACGACAAGTCGGGTCGTTACAAATAAACAACATTATGAATGGATTTTGTGTGATTTATTCTCATGATATATTTGAAGTAAATCCATGTCAAAGTCACCCAATCAATATGCACAACATATCAAACAAACTTAACTTTTAAAGGCTCTAATTATAGCTAACTTCAAATATCCTCTCCACCAGAAAACACAACAAAACAGGACTGTATCGCTTCTGCTATTGTTTTATCGATTATGCCAGCTTGCTGTTGCTATCAGGTTTCCGCAGAAGCGGAAAAACTAGCTACTGCCTAGACCCGACAACAAATTCCAGCAGCATCCATATCAAAAAATAATCTCTGCCAACCTTCCGAAATCCACCCGAGGCCCTCGGGACTTTAACCAAATATACCAACATGTCCCAGAATACAATACAACCTTAGTCAAGGCCTCAAACCACGTCAAACAACATCGAAATTACGAATCGTGCATTAAATCGAATTATGAGTTTTCAAATCTTCCAACTTCTATATTTTGCGCCGAAACATATTAAATCAATCCGGAATGACGTTAAATTTTGCACGCGAGTCATAAATTATATAATGGAGCTGTTCCAATTTTCGGAATTAAAATCCGATCTCATTATCAAAATTTCAACCTTAGGTCCAACTTTCCAAAAATCTTCTATTTTTCAACTTTTGCCAAAATACGTCGAATTGTGCTACGGACTTCCAAATCCAAATCTGAACATACGCCTAAGTCTGAAATCATCATACAAAGCTATTAACATCTTCAAAATTCCATTCCTGGGTCGTTTGCTCCAAAGTCAACCCTTTCCACGTAAGCTTCAAAATGATAATTGTTCTTTAAATTTAATTTAGAATCTTCCGAAAACTAAACTCGACCACACACGCGGGACATAATATATATTATGAAGCTGCTCGAGACCTTAACTCATTGAACGGGGCGTTAATTTCTAAAATGACAAGTCAGGTCATTACAAATAAGCAACATTATGAATTGATTTTGTTTGATTTATTCTCATAATACATTTGAAGTAAATCCATGTCAAAGTCACCCAATCACTATGCACACCAAATCAAATAAACTTAACTTTTAAAGGCTCTAATTCTAGCTAACTTCAAATATCCTCTCCACCCGAAAACACAACAAAATAGGACTGTATCGCTTCTGCTATTGTTTTATCGCTTCTGCGAGGTTGTTGCTGCGATCAGGTTTCTGCAGAAGCAGAAAAACCAGCTGCTGCCCAGACACGGCAACTAATTCCATCAGCATCCATATCCAAAAATCATCTCTGTCAACCTTCCAAAATCCACCCGAGGCCCTCGTGACTTCAACCAAATATACCAACATGTCCTAGAATACAATACGAACTTAGTCAGGGCCTCAAACCACATCAAACAATATTGAAATTACGAATCGTGCATTGAATCGAATTATGTGTTTTCAAATCTTCCAACTTCTTGTACTGAAATATATCAAATCAATCCGGAATGACTTTAAATTTTGCACCCGAGTCATAAATAATATAATGGAGTTGTATTTTCAGAAATGAAATCCGACCTCGTTATCAAATTTTCAACCTTAAGTCGAACTTTCCAAAATTTTTCTATTTTTCAACTTTTGCCAAAATGCGTCGAATTGCCCTACGGACTTCCAAATCTAAATATGAACAAACGCCTAAGTCCGAAATTATCATACAAAGCTATTAACATCATCGAAATTCCATTCCGGGGTCGTTTTCTCCAAAGTCAACTCTTTCCATTTAAACTTCAAAATGAGAATTGTTCTTTAGATCAATTTCTGAATCTTCCGAAAACTAAACTCGACCACACACGCGGGACATAATATATATTACGAAGTTGCTCGAGACCTTAACTCGCTGAACGGGACATTAATTTCTAAAATGAAAAGTCAGGTCGTTATAAATAAGCACAATTATGAATGGATTTTGTGTGATTTATTCTCATGATACATTTGAAGTAAATCCATGTCAAAGTCACCCAATCAATATGCACACCATATCAAACAAACTTAACTTTTAAAGGCTCTAATTCTAGCTAACTTCAAATATCCTCTCCACCTGAAAACACAACAAAACAGGACTGTATCGCTTCTGATATTGTTTTATCGATTATGCGAGTTTGCTGCTGCGATCAGGTTTTCGCAGAAGCAGAAAAACCAGCTGCTACCTAGACACGGCATCAAATTCCAGCAGCATCCATATCCAAAAATAATCTATGTCAACCTTCCGAAATCCACCCGAGGCCCTCGAGACTTTAACCAAATGTACCAATATGTCCCAGAATACAATACGACCATAGTCAAGGCCTCAAACCACGTCAAACAATATCGAAATTACGAATCGTGCATTAAATCGAATTAGGAGTTTTCATATCTTCGAACTTCTATATTTTGCGCCAAAACATATCAAATCTATCCGGAATGACTTTAAATTTTGCAGGCGAGTCATAAATGATATAATGAAGCTGTTCCAATTTCTGGAATTGAAATCCGACCTCGTATCAAAATTTCAACCTTAGGTCAAACTTTCCAAAAATCATCTATTTTTCAACTTTTGCCAAAATACGTCGAATTATGCTACGGACTTCCAAATCCAAATCCTAACATACGCCTAAATTCGAAAGCATCATACAAATCTATTAACATCATCGAAATTTCATTCCGGGGTCGTTTGCTCCAAAGTCAACCCTTTCCATTTAATCTTCAAAATGAGAATTGTTCTTTAAATTTAATTCTGAATCTTCCGAAAACTAAACTCGACCACACATGCCGGTCATAATACCTATTACAAAGTTGATCGAGACCTTAAGCGCTGAACGGGGCATTGATATTTAAAATGACAAGTCGGGTCGTTACAAATTATTAGTATTGCAAATGGATTTTGTGTGATTTATTATCATGATACATTTGAAACAAATCCATGTCAAATCAAACAAACTTGACTTTTAAAGACTCTAATTCTAGCTAACTTCAAATATCCTCTCCACCCGAAAACACAACAAAACAGAATTGTATCGCTTCTGCTATTGTTTTATCGCTTCTGCGATCACGTTTTTGCAGAAGCGAAAAAACCAGCTGCTGCCCAGACACGACAACCAATTCCAGTAGCATCCATATCCAAAAATAATCTTTGTCAACCTTCCGAAATCCACCCGAGGCCCTCGTGACTTTAACCAAATATACCAACTTGTCCAAAATTACAATATGACCTTACTCAAGGCCTCAAACCACGTCAAACAATATCGAAATTACAAATCGTGCATTGAATCGAAATATGTGTTTTCAAATCATCCAACTTCTATATTTTGCACCGAAACATATCAAATCAATCCGGAATGACTTTAAATTTTGCACGCGAGTCATAAATGATATAATGGAGTTGTTCCAATTTCCAGAAACGAAATCCGACCTTGTTATCAATTTATCAACCTATAGTCAAACTTTCCAATTTTTTTTTATTTTTCAACTTTTGCGAAAATGCGTTCGAATTGTCCTACTGTCACGACCCCAAAACCGGTCGTGATGGTGCCTATCGTGGATCTAGGCTAGCCAATAACCACATGTTTACAATTTCTTTCAAAATCCCAATCCAATTTCAAGAATTTCATAAAATATATAGAGTTTACTAAATACATTAGGCCAATAAACAGTGCCACCAACCCCAAAACCCGGAGCCAACATGTCATGAGCATCTAAGAAAAATAAACAAAAGGTATACTATTATAATACAAAACCTCCGAATGAATAGCTAGCTACAACAATAAGGGAAAACAGAGATGTTGTGGACGCTGAACAACTACCTCTATATCCCGCACTCTGGCTCCGTACAGAAAAGAAGCTAATGCTCGGTATCTGCACCTGAATCTGTACATAGGGGTGCGGGGAGTAATGCGAGTACATCAACTCAGTAATAATGAAAATAAATCAAGCCTAAGAGGCAAGGAAACACATAAAAATCAATGCCATCAATTCACAATATGCACAACCTTACTTTGCAATAGTATAAACATAGATATATGAAATTGTCATGCCTTAAAACCAACCTCAGGAAAGTCCTTTGAAAAATGTTTATTTTCAACAGCTCCAAACTGAAAATTTTAGTATGAAAATGAAATGAATCACATAGAGGCCCCTTGGGCAAAACACATTTCATAAGTTCAGAGCTAAAGTAGTAAAAATAATAAGTAGCCCCTCGGGCAAAAACATGTATCATAATCAGCCCCTCGGGCATGCCTCACAGTCACTCATAATCAGCCCCTCGAGCATACCTCACCATCACTCGTAATAAGTCACTCAACACCTCACAGTCACTCATGCCTCCCAATCACTCGTCACTCGTCACTCGGCACTCGGCACTCGGCACTCGGTGCGCTCACTGGGGGTGTGTGCAGACTCCAAAGGGGCTCCTTCAACCGAAGCGCTAATATCAAGCCACCTCGTGGCGTATTATATCCTCACAATCAGGCCCTCGACCTCACTCAGCAAAACCTCTCAAAAGCCCATCGGGCAAATCAGTAAAAACAGGGTACTCGACCAAAAGAATACTTTTTAAATCTCAAAGTAGTGTAAATCAGGCTGAGTTTCGAAAACAGTAAGCACAATGTGGCTGAGTGAAATCATCAATAAATAATGGGGAAAACAGCAGTAAAAATCCCCAAGGGGTCTAAACAGATCGGCACGAGGACCCAAACACGGCTTATAGCCCAAATATTTCAACAATCTTTAGAACATAATTTAACATAAGATTTGAGTAAAATATGCAACTCATTAGTTGCCGCGGAGTTGACCTAGTCCAATCCAAAAGAATCAGTGCGCGCCACATACTCGTCATCCGACATGTGCGCCATTCTAAAATCAGTGAGAAATATGCAGTCCGGGGTTTCATACCCTCAGGACAAGATTTATAACCATGACTTACCTTTACCGGGCCACAACACTAGTCCGCTATGCTCTTGCCCCTCAAATTGGCTCCCGATTGCTCCGAATCTAGCCAAAACAAGTTTAACATCATCAATATATACTAAAGGAACACAACCCAATCGAAAACTATCAAATTATACAAAAATCTCAAAATTTGGCCAAACCCGGGCTCCGGGCCCATGTCTCGGAATTCGATAAAAATTATATCACTAGAATCCTCGTCCTCCCACGATTCTATACATACCAAGAACACTAAAATCCTCAAAAGAAAATTCCAATTTCCATGCACCCTTCTTCCCCAAATTTGAGTTTAATTCAAACAATTTTACGGTTAATTACTTAGAAAATGACATATAAACGAGTTATGAAGTTTAAAACCTTACCTCCAAGTGATTCCCTTTAATTTCCTCTTCAAACCCTCTCAAAAGAGCTCCCAACTCATTCAATAATGGAGGAAAATTAACTATTCTCGCACAAATGACCTTTAAACATTCTGCCCAGCCATTTAATTTCCTCAGTACGATCGCGACATTATACACACGATCGATGCACAGACCAGCCAACTAAATGAGATCGCAAACTAATACACGCGATCACACATAACAACTTTCCACCCCACTCACGCGCCTCAAAATCCTCTACGCGATCGCACCAACACCCACATGATCGCACTGCCTTACCTGATCAACCTACGCGATCGCAATCCTAACCACGCGATCACATAGAATAAAATGCCTGCCCCACTCTTTAACTCTACGCGATCCCGGACGAGTCCACATGATTGCATTGAAGGATTCACTGCTGCTAAAACACCAGAAAACAACAGTCTTCTTAAGGCCAAAAAGTGCCCGTTTGAGCATCCGAAATACACCCGAGGCCCGGGACCTCAACCAATCCTACCAACACACCCCATAACATCGTTCAAACTTAGTCGAGCCTTCGAAACACAAAAAAAACATGAAAACACCAAAATTACATCAAATTGAAGCCTATGAACTTTGAAACTTCCAAATTTTGCCAACTACGCCGAAACCAACCAAAACACCTCCGATTGTCCTTAAATTTTGCACACATTCCCAAAATGAAATTAAGGACCTGCTCCAACTTTCGGAATCCCATTCTGACCCTGATAGCCTATTTTCCACTACCGACCGGAAATCGCCAAAAACTAACTTTTGCCAATTCAAGCCTAATTCTACACCGGACATCAAAACTTCATTCCGAACACACTCCTAAGTCTCAAATCACCTAACGAAGCTATCCGAACCATAAAATCCGCATTTCAAGGTCGTCCACCAATAAGTCAACTCTCAGTTGACTTTCTCAACTATTAGACTACTTTGAGAGACTAAATGCCTCAATTCTCACCATGACCACTCCAGACCCAAACCAACTGACCCAACACAACAAAAACAGACTAGCAATATATGACGAATGCAGAAATGGGGGAAATGGGGTAAATCTCACGCAACGACCGACCGGTCGTTACATTCTCCCCCTTTTAAACAAACGTTCGTCCTTGAACGGGTCTAAAAACATACCTGGAGTCTCGAATAAGTGAGGGTATCTGTCCCGCATCTCCCGCTCGGTATCCCAAGTGGAATCCTCCACCGGCTGCCCTTTCCACTGAACCTTCACTGAAACTATATCCTTAGACCTCAGTTTCCTGGCCTGTCGACCCAAAATAGCCACTGGCTCTACCTTATATGACATTTCACCCTCGTGCTGAACCACACTGAAGTCCAAAACATGAGACATGTCACCAACATACTTCCGGAGCATCGAAACATGGAACACCAGATGAATACCCGATAAACTGGGAGGCATAGAAAGCCTATAAACCACCTCCCCAACCCTCTGAAGCACCTCAAATGGCCCAATGAACCTGAGACTCAGCTTCCCCCTCTTCCCGAATCTCATAACACCCTCCATGGGGGACACCTTCAGCAACACCTTATCCCCAACCATGAAAGATACATCTCGGACCTTCCGGTCCGCATAACTCTTCTTCCTAGACTGCGCCTTGCAAAGCCGCTCCTGAATTAACTTCGTCTTCCCTAATGCATCCTGGACCAAGTATGTGCCCAATAGCCTAGCCTCGCCTGGCTCAAACCAACCTACCGGAGATCTGCACCTCCTACCATATAAAGCCTCATACAGAGCCATCTGGATACTTGACTGATAGTTGTTATTATATGCAAACTATGCTAGTAGCAGAAACTGGTCCCATGAACCTCCAAAGTCAATCACACAAGCACACAACATATCCTCCAAAATCTGAATGGTACGCTCCGACTTCCCGTCGGTCTGAGGATGAAACACTGTGCTCAACTCAACCTGATACCCAACTCTCTCTGTACGGATCTCCAAAACTGAGATGTGATTTGAGTGCCTCTGTCGGAAATGATAGAAACTGGACCCCACGCAATCGGACAATCTCCCTGATATAAATCTCAGCTAACCTCTCCGAAGAATAAGTAGTACCAACAGGAATGAAGTGCGCGGACTTGGTCAGCCGATCCACAATAACCCATATAGCATCAAACCTCTTCGAAGTCCGTAGGAGTCCAACTACGAAGACCATGGTGATCCGCTCCCACTTCCACTCCGAAATATCAAATCTCTGAAGCAATCCACCTGGTCTCTAGTGCTCATACTTGACCTGCTGACAGTTGAGACACCGAGCCACAAACTCCACATATCTTTCTTCATCCTCCTCTACTAATAATGCTGCCTCAAATCCTGATACATCTTTGCGGCACCCGGATGGATGGAATACCGCGAACTATGAACCTCTACTAGAATCAAATCTCGAAGCCCATCTACATTGGGCACGTAAATCCGGCCCTGCATCCTCATGACCACACCATCACCAATAACCACATCCCTGGCATCACCGCGACGGACCCTGTCCTGAAGAACAAGCAAATGTGGATCATCATACTGGCGTGCTCTAATTTGATCGTAAAGAGAAGACCTGGAGGCTACACAAGCCAATACCCGCATGGGCTCTAATAGATCCAACCTCACCAACCGACCCGCTAAGGCCTGAACATCAAGGGCTAATGGCCGCTCTGCTACTAGAAGGTAGGCTAGACCCCCCAAACTCTCTGCTCTGCGACTCAGGGCATCAGCCACTGCATTGGCCTTCCCTGGATGATATAAGATAGTGAGGTCATAATCCTTAAGAAGCTCTTACCATCTCCTCTGACGCAAATTCAAGTCCTTCTGCCTCAGCAGATACTGCAAACTAAGATGGTCAGTAAAAATCTCACACTGCACTCCATACAAATAATGCCGCCAAATCTTCAAGGCATGAACAATGGCAGCTAACTCAAGATCGTGCACTGGATAATTCTTCTCATGCACCTTCAATTGTCTAGACGCGTAGGCAATCACCCTACCGTTTTGCATCAACACCGCTCCCAAACCAACTCTAGAAACATCACAATAGACTGTATAAGAACTCGAACCAGTAGGCAAAACTTGTATCGGAGCTGTGGTCATGCTGACTTGAGCTTCTGAAAGCTCTCCTCACACTCATCGGACCATCTGAATAGAGCACCCTTCTGGGTCAATCTGGTCAAAGGCGAAGAAATAGAAGATAATACCTCCACAAGGAGACGGTAATATCCTGCCAAACCAAGGAAACTCCTAATCTCTGTAGCTGAGGACAGTCTGGGCCAACTCTGCATCGCCTCTATCTTCTTCGGATCAACCTAAATACCCTCACTAGACACCACGTACCCCAAGAAAGATACTGAACCAAGACAAAATTCACACTTGGAGAATTTTGCATAAAGCTTCTCTTCCCTCAACCTCTGTAACACAACTCTCAAATGCTGAGCATGCTCTTCCTGGCTACGAGAATAAACCAGGATGTCATCAATGAACACAATGACAAAAGAATCAAGGTAAGGCTGAACACGCCGTTCATGAGTTGCATGAACGCAACTGGGGCATTGGTCAACCCAAATGACATAACCAAGAACTCATAATGACCATATCTGGTCCTGAAAGTAGTCTTCGAAATGTCAAAATCCTGAATCTTCAACTGATGATACCCAGATCTCAAGTCAATCTTGGAAAACACTCTAGCTCCCTGAAGCTGGTCAAACAAATCATCAATGCGGGGCAAGGGGTACCGATTCATCACTGTAACTCTGTTCAGCTGCCGATAATCAGTACACATACGCATGGACCCATCCTTATTCTTGATAAACAACATCGGTGCACCCCAAGGTGACACACTAGGCCGAATGAACCCCTTATCCAGGAGTTCCTGAAGCTTCTCCTTCAATTCCTTTAGCTCCGCTGGTGCCATACGATGAGGTGGGATATAAATAGGCTGGGTGCCTAACACCAAGTCAATACCAAAATCAATATCCCTGTCAGGTGGCATGCCTGGAAGGTTTGTAGGAAACACATCCGGAAAGTCATGGACCACAGGAATTGAATCAATAGGGGGAGTCTCACCACTGCCATCCTCACAAAGGCCAAATAAGATAAACACCCTTTCTCAACCATGCGCTGAGCCTTCAGGTAAGAAATCACCCTGCTAGGCATATACTCGGAAGAACCTCTCCACTCAACCCTCGGGCACCCTGGCATAGCTAAGGTAACGGTCTTAGCATGACAATCAAGAATCGCATGGTACGGAGATAACCAATCCATGCCCAATATCACATCAAAATCGACCATGCTGAGTAACAGTAGGTCCACTCAGGTCTCCAGACCCCCAATAGATATCATGCACAATCGATACACACGGTCCACAATAACACTATCGCCCACCGGAGTTGACACATGAACAGAGGTGACTAGAGACTCACGGGGCATATCCAGAAAATAGGCAAAATATGAAGAAACATAGGAATATGTAGTTACAGGGTCAAATAAAGCCAAGGCATCTCGACAACAGATTGAGACAATACCTGAAATCATGGCATCTGAAGCCATAGCATCAGGATTGGATGGAAATGCATACATGCGAGCCTGACCTCCCTCTGATCGACCTCCCCCTCTAGGGCGGCCTCTGGCTGACTGACTACCACCCCTGACTGTCTGGGCGGGTGGTGAAGTAACTAGAGCTGAAGTCGAGGGCTGGCCCCTTTGCCGAGAAGATCCACCGGAATGGCGGGGACACTGCCTCCACACGTGCCCGAACTCTTCACACTCAAAACAACTCCCTGGAGCTGGAGGGGGGGACTGATTGAAACTCCTAGCACCCGAATGGCCACTGGAAGACTCATGCATTGAAGAACTCTGAACTGGGGGTGCTCGAGCTGAACTCTGATCTGGGAGGGAACCAAATGAAGTACGACCTGACTCAGAACCATGCCCCGAAGATGCACCACTATACGCTGGGTGGCCTGACTAAGGAGGCCTGAACGAACGGCCCCTACCCTGCTGAAACTGCCCCCTGAAGGGAGCACCACTAGACGTGCTCGAACCACGAGGCCTCTTGGCCTCCCTCTACTCCCGCTCCTAGCGACGAATAGACTCAATATCTCGAGCTATGTAAACAACTTGCTCCAATGAAGCACCCGATACTCTCTCCCGAGTCAAAAATAGTCGGAGCTGATAAGAAAGACCATTTACAAACCTCCTCACCCTCTCCCTATCAGTAGGGACAATCTCAGAAGCATGCCTAGCCAAATTGGAAAACCTCATCTCGTACTGAGTAACTGATAACTCTCCCTGGCGCAGCTGCTCAAAGTGCCTGCGCCGCTCTTCTCTATGAGACTGAGGAACATACTTCTCCAAAAAGATCGTAGAGAACTGTTGCCAGGTGAGGTGCTGAACCAACTGGCCTATGCCTCTCGAAAGACTCCCACCAAGTAAAGGAAGCACCCATAAACTGAAATGTAACAAATGAGACCCCACTGGTCTCCAAAATACCCACAGTACGTAGTATCCTCTAGCACTTATCTAGAAACCCCTGGGCATCCTCGCCCTCTGTACCGCTGAAAGTTGGAGGCTGAATTTTTCCGAACCTCTCCAGCCTGCGCTGCTCGTACTAAGGCATAGCAGGGACCACATAATCCTAGACCGGAGCAACTGGCTGAGCCGGGGCTGCTCCTAGTGCCTGAATACCCCGTGCAGCCTGCTTAGGTGTCCGGGCAGCTGGAGTCTGATTGCCTCCTCAGGCCTAAGCTGTGGTGGCAGTAAAAGACATGGAGACTGCTTGAGCCAAACTGGTGCACACTGTCAATATCTGAGAGAGGGTCTCCTGAAGACCCGGAATAACCATAGGCACTACCGGTGCCTGAGCCTGTCCCGCTGGAACACCATCGGCGGGAACCTGATCCTGATCTATAGGGGGATCCTGTGGTACTATCCCGGCTGCTGCGCAGGATGACCCCTACCTCTACCACGGCCTCGACCTCTCGCGGGTCTAGCCGGTGACTGGTCACTCTGATCGGTATGGTGTGTCCTCACCATCTGTGAGAGAATGAAATAACGTAAGTTCAGATTTCAAGAATCAATAGTTTAGCATGAAAGAGTTCAAGAAGGATAGAAATATTTCCTATGAGTTCGCAGCCTCTCGAAGATAAGTACAGACGTCTCCATTCCGATCCGCAAGACTACTAAACCTGCTCATGACCGTTGAGTCCTATGTAACCTAGGCTCTGATACCAAACTGTCACGACCCGAAAACCTAAACCGGCCGTGATGGTGCCTATCGTGGAACTAGGCTAGCCAATAACCACAATTTTACAATTTCTTTCAAAATCCCAATCCAATTTCATAAAATATACAGATTTTACTAAATACATTAGGCCAATAAACAGTGCCACCAACCCCAAAACCCGGAGCCAACATGTCATGAGAATCTAAGAAAAATAAGCCAAAGGTATACTGTTATAATACAAAACCTCCGAATGAATAGCTAGCTACAACAAGATGGGAAAACAGAGATGCTGCGGACGTTGAACAACTACCTCTATATCCCGCACTCTAGCTCCGCATGGAAAAGATAGCTAATACTCGGTATCTGCACCTGAATCTGCACACAGGGGTGCAGGGAGTAATGCGAGTACGCCAACTCAATAGTAATGAAAATAAATCAAGCCTAAGCGGCAAGGAAACACATAAAAATCAATGTCATCAATTCACAATATGCACATCCTTACTTTGCAATAGTATAAACATAGATATATGAAATCGTCATGCCTTAAAACCAACCTCAGGAAAGTCCTTTGAATTTTTTTTATTTTCAACAGCTCCAAAGTGAAAGATTTATTATGAAAATGAAATGAATCACATAGAGACCCCTTGGGCAAAGCACATTTCATAAGTTCAGAGTGAAAGTAGTAAAAATCATAAGTAGCCCCTCGGGCATGCCTCAAAGTCACTCATAATCAGTCGCTCAGCACCTCACAGTCACTCATAATCAGCCCCTCGGGCATACCTCACCATCACTCGTAATCAGTCACTCAACACCTCACAATCACTCATGTCTCCCAATCACTCGTCACTCGGCATTCGGCATTCGGCATTTGGTGTGCTCACTGGGGGCGTGTGCAGACTCCGGAGAGGCTCCTTTAACCCAAGATCTAATATCAAGCCATCTTGTGGCGTATTATATCCTCACAATCAGGTCCTCGACCTCACTCAGCAGAACCTCTCAAAAGCCCCCCGGGCGAATCAGTAAAAACAGGGTACTGGACCCAAAACATCATTTTTAAATCTCAAAGTAGTGTAAGTCAGGCTGAGTTTCGAAAACAGTAAGCACAATGTGGCTGACTGAAATCATCAATAAATAGTGGGGAAAACAACAGTAAAAAGCCCCCAAGGGGTCTAAACAGATCGGCAAGAGGCCCCAAACACGGCTTATAGACCAAATATTTCAACAATCTTTAGAACATAATTTAACATAAGGTTTTGAGTAAAATATGCAACTCATCAGTTTCCGCGGAGTTGACCTAGTCCAATCCAAAAGAATCAGTGCGCGCCACATACTCGTCATCCGACATGTGCGCCATTCTAAAATCAATGAGAAATATGCAGTCCGGGATTTCATACCCTCAGGACAAGATTTATAACCATTACTTACCTCTACCGGGCCACAACACTAGTCTGCTATGCTCTTTCCCCTCAATTGGCTCCCGATTGCTCCTAATCTAGCCAAAACCAGTTTAACATCATCAATATACACTAAAGGAACACAACCCAATCGAAAACTATCAAATTATATAAGAATCTCGAAATTTGGCCAAACCCGAGCCTCGGGCCTACGTCTCAAAATTCGATAAAATTTACATCACTAGAATCCTCGTCCTCCCACGATTCTATATATACCAAGAACACTAAAATCGGACCACAATTGCCCACTCAAATCCTCAAAAGAAAATTCCAATTTCCATGCACCCTTCTTCACCAAATTTGAGTTTAATTCCAACAATTTTACGGTTAATTACCTAGAAAACGACATATACATGAGTTATGAAGTTTAAAACCTTACCTCCAAGTGATTCCCTTCAATTTCCTCTTCAAACCCTCTCAAATGAGCTCCCAACTCGTTCAATAAGGGAGGAAAATGAACTATTATCGCACAAATGGCCTTTAAAACATTCTGCCCAGCCATTTAGTTTCCTCAGTGCGATCGCGACATTAGACACGCGATTGCGATGCATAGACCAGCCAACTAAATGCGATCGCAAACTAATACACGCGATCACACAGAACAAATTTCCACCCTACTCACGCGCCTCAGAATCCTCTACGCGATCGCACCAACACCCACGCGATCGCACTACCTTACCTGACCAACCTACGCGATCGCAATCCTAACCACGCGATCGCATAGAACAAAATGCCTGCCCCACTCTTTTACTCTACGCGATCCCGGACGAGTCCACATGATCGCATTGAAGGATTCACTGCTGCTAAAACACTAGAAAACAACAGTCTTCTTAAGGCCAAAAAGTGCCCGTTTGAGCATCCGAAAAACACCCGAGGCCCCCGGGACCTCAACCAATCCTACCAACACACCCCATAACATCATTCAAACTTAGTTGATCCTTCGAAACACCAAAAACAACATGAACACACCAAAATTACATCAAATTGAAGCCTATGAACTTTGAAATTTCCAAATTTTGCTAACTATGCCGAAACCAACCAAAACACCTCCAATTGACCTGAAAATTTGCACACATACCCAAAATGACAATACGGACCTGCTCCAACTTTCGGAATCCCATTCCGACCCTGATAGCCTATTTTCCACTGCCGACCGGAAATCGCCAAAAACTAACTTTCGCCAATTCAAGTCTAATTCTACACCGGACATCAAAACGTCATTCCGACACTCCTAAGTCCCAAATCACCTAACGAAGCTATTTGAGCCATAAAATTCGCATTCTGAGGTCGTTCACCAATAAGTCAACTCTCAGTTGACTTTCTCAACTATTAGGCTACTTTGAGAGACTAAATGCCTCAAGTCTAACCATGACCACTCCAGACCCAAATCAACTGATCCAACACAACAAAAACAGGGTAGCAATATATGACAAATGTAGAAATGGGGGAAACAGGTAAATCTACCAAATATGAACATACGCCTAAGTCCGAAATCATCATACAAAGCTATTAACATCATCGAAATTCCATTCCAGGGACGTTTTCTCCAAGGTCAACTCATTCCATTTAAACTTCAAAATGAGAATTGTTCTTTAGCTTTAATTCTGAATCTTACGAAAACTAAACTCGACCACACACTCAGGACATAATATATATTACGAAGTTGCTCGAGACCTTAACTCACTGAATGGGGCGTTAATTTCTAAAATGACAAGTCGGGTCATTACAAATAAGCAGCATTATGAATGGATTTTGTGTGTTTATTCTCATGATACATTTGAAGTAAATCCATGTCGAAGTCACCCAATCAATATGTACACCAAATCAAACAAACTTAACTTTTAAAGGCTCTAATTCTAGCTAACTTCAAATATCCTTTCCACCCGAAAACACAACAAAACTGGACTGTATCGCTTCTGCTATTGTTTTATCGATTCTGCGAGGTTGTTGCTGCGATCAGGTTTCCGCAGAAGCGGATAAACCAGTTGCTGCCTAGACACGGCAGCAAATTCCAGCAGCATCCATATCAAAAAATAATCTCTGTCAACCTTATGAAATCCACCCGAGGCCCTCGGGACATTAACCAAATATACCAACATGTCCCAAAATACAATACGAACTTAGTCGAGGCCTCAAACCACGTCAAACAACATTGAAATTATGAATCGTGCATTGAATCGAATTATGAGTTTTCAAATCTTCCAACTTCTATATCTTGCGCCGAAACATATTAAATCAATCCGGAATGACTTTAAATTTTGCACGCGATTCATAAATGATATAATGGAGTTGTTCCAATTTTCGGAATTGAAATCCGACCTCGTTATGAAATTTTCAACCTTAGGTCGAACTTTCCAAAAATTTCTATTTTTCAACTTTTGCCATAATGCATCGAATTGTGATACGAACTTCCAAATCCAAACCTGAATCTATGCCTAAGTCTGAAATCATCATATAAAGCTATTGAAATCATCGAAATTCCATTCCGGGGTTGTTTACTCAAAATTCAACTCTCCGGTCAACTCTTTTTTTTAAGCTTCAAAATGAGAATTGTTCTTTAAATTTAATTCTGAATATTCCGAAAACTAAACTCAACCACACACGCAGGTCATAATACATATTACGAAGCTGCTCGAGGCCTTAAGTCGCTGAACGAGGCGTTAATTTTTAAAACGGCAAGTCGTGTCGTTACAAATTAGCAACATTACGAATGGATTTTGTGTGATTTATTCCCCTGATACATTTGAAGTAAATCCATGTCAAAGTCACTCAATCCATATGTAAACCAAATCAAACAAATGTAACTTTTAAAGGCTCTAAATCTAGCTAACTTCAAATATCCTCTCCACCCGAAAACACAGCAAAACAAGATTGTATCACTTCTGCAATTGTTTTATCGCTTCTGCGAGGTTGCTGCTGCGATCAGGTTTCTGCAGAAGCGGAAAAACCAACTGCTGCCCAGACGCGGTAGGAAATTCCAGTAGCATCCATATCCAAACATAATCTCCGTCAAACTTCCGAAATCCACCCGAGGCCCTCGGGACTTTAACCAAATATACCAACATGTCCCAGAATAAAATACGACCTTAGTCAAGCCCTCAAACCACGTCAAACAACATCAAATTACGAATCGTGCATTGAATCGAATTATGAGTTTTCAAATCTTCCAACTTCTATATTTTGCACCGAAACATATCAAATCAATCCGGAATGACTTTAAATTTTGCACGCGAGTCATAAATGATATAATGAAGCTTTTCCAATTTTCGGAATCAAAATCCGACCTTGTTATCAAATTTTCAACTTTAGGTCGAACTTTCCAAAAAATTCTATTTTTCAACTTTTGCCAAAATGCGTCAAATTATCCTACGGACTTCCACATCCAAATCTGAACATACGCCTAAGTCCATAATCATCATACAAAGCTATAAATCTCATCGAAATTCCATTTCAGCGTCGTTTTCTCAGAAGTCAGCTCTTTCATTTAAACTTCAAAATGAGAATTGTTCTTTAAATTTAATTCTGAATCTTCCGAAAACTAAACTCGACCACACACGCGGGTTATAATACCTATTACGAAGTTGCTCGAGACCTTAAGCGCTGAACGGGTGTTGATATTTAAAACAACAAGTCGGGTTATTACAAATTAGTAGCATTATGAATGGATTTTGTGTGATTTATTCGCAAGTTACATTTGAAGAAAATCCATGTCAAAGTCACCCCATCCACATGTACACCATTCAAACAAATTTGACTTTTAAAGGCTTTAATTCTAGCTAACTTCAAATATTATCTCCACCCGAAAACACAACAAAACACGACTGTATCGCTTCTGCTGTTGTTTTATCTCTTCTGCGAGGTTGCTGCTGCGACCAGGTTTCCACAGAAGCGAAAAGTCCAGTTGCTGTCCAGACACGGCAGCAAATTCCAGAAGCATCCATATCCAAAAATAATCTCCATCAACCTTCTGAAATCCACCCGAGGCCCTCGAGACTTTAACCAAATATACCAACATGTCCTAAAATACAATACGATTTTAGTCGAGGCCTCAAACCACGTCAAAAAACATCAAAATTACGGGTCATACATCGAATCGAATTATGAGTTTTCAAATCTTCCAACTTCTATATTTTGCGCCGAAACATATCAAATCAATCCGTAATGACTTTAAATTTTGCATGCGAGTCATAAATGATATAATGAAGCTTTTCCAATTTTTGGAATCAAAATCCGACCTTGTTATCAAATTTTCAACTTTAGGTCGAACTTTCCAAAAAATTCTATTTTTCAACTTTTGCCAAAATGCGTCAAATTATCCTACGGACTTCCACATCCAAATCTGAACATACGCCTAAGTCCATAATCATCATACAAAGCTATAAATGTCATCGAAATTCCATTTCAGGGTCGTTTTCTGAGAAGTCAACTCTTTCATTTAAACTTCAAAATGAGAATTGTTCTTTAAATTTAATTCTGAATCTTCCGAAAACTAAACTCAACCACACACGCGGGTTATAATACCTATTACGAAGTTGCTCGAGACCTTAAACGCTGAACGGGTGTTGATATTTAAAACAACAAGTCGGGTTATTACAAATTAGTAGCATTATGAATGGATTTTGTGTGATTTATTCGCAAGATACATCTGAAGAAAATCCATGTCAAAGTCACCCCATCCTCATGTACACCATTCAAACAAATTTGACTTCTAAAGGCTTTAATTCTAGCTAACTTCAAATATTATCTCCACCCGAAAACACAACAAAACATGACTGTATCGCTTCTGCTGTTGTTTTATCGCTTCTGCGAGGTTGCTGCTGCGATCAGGTTTCCACATAAGCGAAAAGTCTAGTTGCTGCCCAGACACGGCAGCAAATTCCAGCAGCATCCATATCCAAAAATAATATCCATCAACCTTCCGAAATCCACCCGAGGCCCTCGAGACTTTAACCAAATATACCAACATGTC
>ML358566.1:0-10570 GCA_005239505.1 Nicotiana paniculata | reverse complement strand
TTGAGAAATTTGATTAAACACCAGTTTAGTATTTAATAAACTCGATTGATACATTCAATTCCTTGTGGGATCGAATTTGGGCTTAATACCCCAGATTTATATTTGCAACGCCCGTTTAGTCTTTATAGAAGACATAATTGAGCGTGATCAGTTTGTCTTAGAAGAATAGAATAATCGTTCTAAGAAACCCATGCAGAAGGTGTACTCAAGGATGATTTCCCGATGCGAGTGCTCTAAAATCCATAGCTAGCTGGAGCACTATGTGTGATCTAAAGTGTTGACTAAACTAGTCGGATGAAATGACATATACAATGTTGAACCTTGGCCGCGGAGTAGGAGCCACTAAATACTCTAAAACCATTAGGATTCTTAGCCTCCCTATCCTCTTTCTCCTACATGTTGTGGAGTACCGACTTTCCACATTCTTGGATCCTCTCGTGGCCTGAGTATAACTGGTACGAGGGGAATCAATCCCGCCTGAGCTAGAGAGACGAATATGCTCATAAACTGTGATAGGGTCTCCTGAAATGCAGGGGTGACATCGGTCACCTCGGGTGCCTGTCCCCCAAACCAAAGCTAGTGGTGGCTCCTCGTTTGCTGCTTGGGCAGGTACTCTAGCTGCACCACATGACCCTCCTCGGACTCTGCCCCAGCCCTGGCCTCTTGCACCTCTAGCAGGAGCACGGGTGTCTGATTATCGGATCCAATAGTGCGTTCCCTCACCATCTATGAGATAATAGAAAGACAAAACTCAGATTTCGAAATCAACAAATTCGCACGATAAGGAATTAAAGAAGTGGAATTTTCCTAAAAGTTCTGTAGCCTCTCAAAGATAAGTGTAGACGTCTCGCACCGATCTGCAAGACTCTACTAAACTTGCTCATGACTTGTAACCTAGAGTTGTGATACCAACTTGTCACGGTCTCAATTCCCCACCTTAGGATGTCGTGATGGCATATAGTCTCTAAGACTAGGCAAGACTAACATTCATAAATATGTTAAAATAAATATCAAGATTTAGATAATAAAATAAAATTGATAAGCTCATCTTAATCTCCAAAATAGAACGTCAACAACATAATTCCCCAAACTAGTGGAACTGAGTCATAAGCTCTACAGAATATTCTAAAATCTCTACTACAACACTGTCTAATAAAGGAAATAACAATAATGCGGCGATAGTAGAAGGTGACACCGAGGCATACGGACGCTAAGCAAATATACCTTAAAGTGTCCAGAAGTAGCAAATCAATCACTAGTGTCAGACATGGGCAGATGTACCTAGATCTGCATAAAAATGTGTAGGAGCGTAGTATGAGTACACTACAACGGTACCCAATAAGTTTCAAGCTTAACCTCGGTAGAGTAGTGATGAGGCCAGGTCAATTCACCCTCTATAATAAAATAGAACTAACAAAGTATAGTGCAGTCTATGGAAAGCGAGGAAGTAAATGACAAGTAAACAATTCAATAATGCTAACAACGGAAGTTTAATCAGTAAAGGCAACAAAGAGTAAACACATGATGAAACATCATGGAAACAAATACGGGTAATTTAAAGTAAGGCAATGAAGAGACAACAATAATTATTCAACCAATAAGCCTTCTTAACATAGAGTGCACAACAAGAAATCACAACTGAGGTACCGCCTCGTTTTTACATTTCACATTTTGAATCACAATCTTTCCTTATACCACCTCGCGAGCCTTACAGTTAGTTTTGAAAATTATTTTTCCCGAAATAGCTACACGTGTTTTAGCCCACCTTATCTCACCGCGCGACATCAAGTAGTTCCCTTACTACCAACACGCATATCAAGCGCATCTTATCTCACCGTGTGCGTATCAACTCCTAGCCTTATACCACCGCATGCGTGTCAATATCACAACTCGCAGCACAAGTGCCCATATGCCACAAATTTCCAAAAGATTAATATTACCAATGTTTTCACAACAAATAGCTCATGGCTCAATCAAAATGTATAAAATAATCTCAATAACAACAAGATGAATGAGGAATACTCAACAAGTAAGAAGATATTCCACAAAATAACAACCTCAAGTAAGATTAATTTAGCAACAAAGAAGTAACAAGGCAATAAGGAAAATAACAACTTCAACTAAAACATATGAGAGAAGATATAACAAGTAAGAAATGGAACAAGTGCTACAACGTCAACTAAAGCAAGTAAGAGTAGACTAACAATTGTAAGAGTATATTAACAATGAAAGATGACACATGTTATAACAATTCAATTAAAGGCATGGAAAGAGTCCAAATAGCCTAAACCAATCAAATGCCACATATAGCTCGTGTATCCACTAGTCACCTTGCGTACAAGGCTTTCACATAACACAAATAGAACAATCAACCCAAATCCTAAGGGGTAGTTTCCCCCACACAAAGTTAGGCAAGATACTTACCTCAAACAAGCTAAATCAATCCACTAGTAATCCTTTTTCACGAAAATTCAACTCCGGACAGCTCGAATCTAGCCAAAATAACTTAATACCATAAATACAAACCATAGGAAACTATTCTGGATAATAAAGTTGCAATATTTAAAGAAAATCAAAAATTTAAGCTCGAGCCCGCACCTTGGAACCCGACCAAACTTACAAAATCCAAACACCCATTCAATAACGAGTTCGACCATACAATAATTATCCAATTCTGACCTCAAATCGACCTTCAAACCTCCATTTTTCATTTTTGAAAAGTTTATGCAAAATCTCCCATTTCTTCACCTTATTCACTAATTAAATGCTAAAAACAAAGATTGAATCATGAATTATTAACAAATCCGAGTCAAAAACACTTACCCCGATCCAAATCTTGAAAATCCCCTCCAAAATCGCCCAAAGTCGAGTTTTACAACTCAAAATATGAAAAATAACTCTAACCCTTGATTTGGGTTTTAATATTCTGCCAGGTACTCACCCTTCATGAATGTGGAAGAAGCCTCGTGTTTGCAAAGCACAACTACGCCTCCAACCAAATTTACTCTTCGCAAACGTGACGTTCCAATCGCGAACGTGATGCCCAACTAGCCATGCCTACGAGAACGCGAGACCTCCCACGCGAACGCGAAGGCTTAGGCCCCTAGTGTCCCTCAGTCGACCTTCCTTCTACGCGAACATGATCGCCCTCGCGTTCGCGAAGTGCACTGACCTCCAAAGCTTCGCGAATACGTTCTCTTCCTCACGAACACGAAGAAGCATGCACCAGAGACCAGATCAGTTTTCCAAACATGAAGAGATTGGTCCAAAACTTGTCCGTAACATACCCAGAGGCCCCCGGGACCTCAACCAATTATACCAAAAAGTCCTAAAACACAATACGCACTCGCTCAAAGCCTCAAATCACATCAAACAACACAAAAACCATGAATCACACATCGATTCAAGCCTAATGAACTTCCAACTTCTAAAACTAATGTTGAATCATATCAGACCAACTCCGAATGACCTCGAATTTTGCACACAAGTCATAAATGACACAACGGATCTATTCCAACTTTCGGAACTGAAATCCAACCCTGTTATCAACAAAGTAATTGCTCGGTCAAACCTCTCAACCTTCCAAACCTTCATGTTCTGAACTTTCGCCAACTCAAGCCAAAATGATCTACGGACCTCCAAATCAATATCCGAACATACTCCTAAGTTGAAAATCACCACACGAAGCTATTGAAACCTTCAAAACTTTATTCTAGAGTCGTCTACACAAAAGTCAAACTCTGGTCAACTCTTCCAACTTTGGGACTAAGTGTCCCAATTCACTCTGAATCTCTCCCGAAATGAAATCAACCACCCCGACAAATCACATAACCACAATTGAACATAGAGGAGGCAATAAATAGGGGAACGGGGCTAAAATACTCAAAACGACTTGCCGAGTCGTTACAATATTGTTCCTTTCGCTTCATTTTCTTATTATCTTGTTGTTGTTACTACTAATTTTTCTTCATCTTTTCTTGAACTGAGGGTCTATCTGTCACAATCACCAATCCCACCAAAAGTCGTGACGGTGTCTAGGACTGCCTGCTAGGCAATCCAACATCCAGTATACAGAAATGAACCTCAATAACAATACGTAAAGTCTTTGAAACAAAATATGATAAATAACTAAAGCCATATAGCAATACAACTTAAATACCATCCTAGAACCTAGTGTTAACGAGTACATGAACTCTACCAAATAAATAAGTACAACTATCTGAATAATGATACAATATTTTCTGAAGTAAATAAATAGTATTAACAAAATTAATGGGAAGGAATCCATGGCCTATGGACGGAAACAACAACGCTACCTTGAAATCTTCAAAGGGAACCTGGTTCTACACTCTAACAATCAGCTCAATCTGCAACACATGGATCTGCACATAAAAGGCAGAGTGTAGTATGAGTACAACCGACCCTTTGTACTCAATAATTAGCAAGCCTAACCTCAGATTGAAGATAGTGATGAGATTGACAAAGTCCAGTACTCACTTTCAACAGTCAACAATAACAGATACTGCATAATAATAATAATTTTAATAATAATAATAATAATAATAATAATAATGATAATAATAATAATAATAATAATAATAAAATAAAATAAAAATTACAAGAACTCCAGTCCTGGCCAGTTACTAACCTCTACAGTAACCCTTAAACCACGATGCTCCTCACAACCCTTCAACGGCCACCTGCCTAAACGGGTTTACAAGCATCACCGGTTAGGTTGGCCTAACCAAGGTTTACTGTCGAAAATAGCAACTGCCTGGTCTATATAGTTCTTAACCTAAAACCTCATTGGGGATGATACAGTAGGATTTTTAATAACAAAACATGCTTTGTAAATAACCTTCGAATACTAAGTCTAACACTTTCCTGTTTAGCCTATCATTTAGGCTAACAGTATTTTAAAAAAAAAATAAGATGAAAGATAAGAACAATACCGGAGACCTTCGAGCTTGGGGCCAAAACCTTCTTTTTCTTATTATAAACCAATTTAAAGTATTCAAGAGGGGTTCTTTACAAGATTAGAGAGAAGCTAGTGAGAAGGGAGAGCGTTGGCTAATGCCTGCCTCCTCCAAAAACCCAAATGATCCTTATATAATGGATCGGTCTACAAACAAACAAAACTAAAAAGAATGGACGACAAAATAATTACAATAATGGCCGAAAGAAAATTCTACATTATTACAAACGGACAAACTACTTTATAAAAGTAGATTCCCTTCAATAATGGAGAGGCCCGTTACTTTTATGACATTACAAACAGACAAACTACTTTATAAAAGTAGATTCCTTTTACTAATGGAGGGGTCCGTTACTTTATGATATTTATCTTTATTACCCCAATAATTCATCCTATGGAGCCTTCGTGTCTTATTCATGCTTCATGCTTTTCCTTTTCCTTTGTTGTCTTTAACAGAAGATTCTTCTGTTACTTCCTTTAATTTTTCAAGGAAGTCCTCTATTTCATCAATATTTACCTTTGTGTCTGAGGTACTTTGTGCTTCTCCTGCTGCACAGGTTTCTCCATCTGAAGTATTTTCTATGGAGGTCATAGAGATATCATTTCCATTCTTGTTTCAAAATTTCTTGCAAGATCTTTCTTTATTTCCTCTAAATATGAAGCGAGGATTTCTTGCTTGGATATAGCTCCTTTCATCATTTGAAGTTTTCTGGTAATTTGTTGGAAGGGGATCATTTCTCCTTCACCAGTATTGACTTTCTCTTGTTTGGGATAGAGATCAATTTTTTCTTGGATTTTCTGAATTAATTCTTCACCAAATAGTTGTCCTTGCTGGTTCGTCTGGACTAATTTATTCCAAAATTTATTATAAACAACTCTTTGAAGGCAAGGAATTCCTTCACTAGTATGACTAGTCTCCACATCCCATTTCATTATCCATGGAATGGAAAATTCAATGAAAAAATACATGGTTGCAATGCCATCATAAAAGATATTATCTTTTTGGAGGGAGGTAATTTTGGGAGATATTTCTACCCATTGAGTATATAAACTCTTGAATAAAGGAGGAAGTATTTCCAATGATGGACCATATAATTTCCACCATTTGAAGAACCAATTTGGAATTTGCTGGTTGTTCATATTAGAACACAGCTTGATAAACCATGAGTGTCTCCTATTAGGATTCTCATAAAGAAAAGTTTTATTAAAACTTTCAACATAGTCCCAATAATTAAATTTAACTGAGACTTTCTGGTCAGGATGATCATATTCTCGATCCTTGAGGGTACTAATACCCCATTCATCTGAAGGTATTACCTTCTTGATAATGATTTTCGAAAAACGTATAAGTTTTTTCTTGTATTTGCAGGATAAAAGTGTTGAATCTCAGCTGATCTTGTTTTTGAGAGTATAATCTCATAGTGCATCCTGTATTTATAAGCAGGAGTAGCGTATTGTATCAAAATACATGGCCATTAATTGCCATGGATTATCCTTCCATTTTAGGTCGGATTGTTCCAAAAGAATTATTAACTCTTTTGTACCCTTTCGGTTATAAACCTCAAGGTTTTCATTACTGTCCTCTGATATAACTGAGGAGTAGGTTGGCACATTAGATGATGAACCTTCATTTTTCTTGGATTGTATATAATCCATAAATTCCTTGTATAACGGATGATCGGTATTACCTCCTGCTATGTTAGCAGCAATTAGCTTTTGGTTTCCCATTTGAGCGAGAATATTATTCTCTCTACTATTAGTAGATGCTCTTCCTCTTCCTCTTCCTCTTCCTCTTTGCCGAGGAGGTCTGTATATAGGCCTCATTATCTGAAAAGGTGAGAAGAGAACTTATTAGTTCAAATATTCTCTTGTAAGAAAATCAGGAATGGTATTATCAGACCCTTTTTTTTGTAAAATCAAAAGGGGCTAATAAAGCTTGCCACCTTGCAAACATTTATTTGGAAACATCATGTTTAAAATCTATATTAAAGATAAACATTGCAGCTTGACAATCAGTTTTTATCAAAAAACTTCTGATTGTATAAATCAGTTTGGAATTTCATAACACATTTAACTATAGCAAGAATTTCTTTAGCTACAGTTGCATAATTTCTCTGGGATTCATTCCATTTTCCAGAATAAAATTGAACAAGATATTCTTGTTTATCTAATGGAGAACATTGTTTCAATATTCCCCCATAACCAATATCAGAGGCATCGGTTTCCACAACCTTTGCCCAAGTGGCATTAGCTAAAGTTAAGCATGGAAGGTTATAAACCTTCTGCTTAATCCTTTTGACTGATGCAGTATGACTGTCAGTCCAAGCTTTGGGATTCTTCTTTAATCTATCATAAAGAAGAGTTGTATCCTTAGCAAGATCCTTTATAAAAGGAGAAATATAATTCAAGCTTCCTAAAAATCTTTGAAGCTGGGTCTTATCAGTAATAATATCAGGAAATTTAGAAGCGAATTCAATGCTTCTATTGATGGGAATGATTCTTCCCTTTTCTATATTATGACCTACAAATCTGACATTGTTTTGGAAAATCAACATTTTTGGTTTGGATATTCCTAACCCGTTTTGGATAATAATTTTCTTAAATAAATCCAAATGTTTAAAATGAGATTCTATATATTTTGAAAATACTATAATATCATCAATATAAATAATTATGAAATCCGTATAAGGAAGGAAAATATCATTCATAATTTTTTGAAATTCTGAAGGAGCATTTTTTAAACCAAAAGGCATAACATTCCATTCATATTGGCCCATTGGAACATAGAAAGAGGTTTTATACCTATCTAATTCAGATATCTGAATATGCCAATAGCCCGATTTTAAATCAAATTTTGAAAATATGATGGCATTATGTAATCTATATAATAAATCCTTCTTATTAGGGATTGGATACCTGAACCATTTTAACACCTTATTAAGGGGTTTGTAGTTGATAACTAGTCTGGGAACTCTCCGCTCCTGTTCGGCATGTTTATTGACATAAAAAGCAGTGAGGACCATTTAGACTTTGAGGATCTTATTAAACCCCTTTGTTGTAAGGAATCAATTTCCTTTTTGCATAACTCTAAATAAGTAGAGCTCATCTGGCAACGTCGAGCCTTGGTAGGGATTTTATCCTCAGAAAAGTCTTCCTCATAAGGAAGATTTATGATATGCTTTTTCCTGCTCCAAAATTGATTCGGATGGTCACCACAAATAGAATCAGAAAACTGGTTTTTGAGAAAATTTATTTTTTCTACAAATTTGGGATTTTTAAATCCTTGTCAACAGTAATAGAACTAATTTCATTTTTCAAAAATGCAATTTGGTTTATTTTTGAAGTAATTTTATCAGAAATAATCCCATTCAAAAATCTCTGAACAGGTTCAGTTATAAACTCAATGGTGATATTTTTGCTATTATAAGTGCCAGTAAAACCTTTTGTATCCCAGTACAAAAAGGGCATTAATTTAATAAAAAATGGGACACCGAGTATTACATCCCTGTCGATATCTTTTACCAAAACGAAACTTTCCGGAATACATATATCCTGTTGTAAAATATAATCCTTGGGTAATTTATATGAAATACCCATTGAACCACCACTAGGATTTTTCAGACGATGAGTGGTTTTATGAAAATATCTGGAAGGTATTATTCCTTCTTTTACACAATTTAAATCTGCTCCACTATCAAATAAAGCAATAAACTCTTTTTGAAATTGTAATCGATTAAAAGAGTTATTTTGATTAAAAACTTTTGGGTGATAAAATATTGGAGTTTTTCTAAAAATTCTTATTCAGAAAAATGTATGGCTGCTAATAAAGTATGGGCAGTATTATTTTCTGAAGAACATGCAATAGTATCATTATTCTTGATACTGATGTCTTTCTTAGAATTTTCTATTTTGAAAATTCTTTCATCTAAGGCTACATTTGAAGCCTTTAATTCCGAGATTTCTCTCTTGAGATAATTTATCTCAGTGCTTAAATCTTGGACAGTAGCCAACCTATCAGGCTGGGATTTCTCTTTGACCAGATTTCTGATCTCTGACATGGTGTAAGGTTCTTTCTGGGAAGGAATACCTTCCACCTCTGTTCCTACTTCATAATTTGTAGGGAGTTTTTCAATTAACTGGGACCTTAATTTCGGGTCTTTAATAACCCTTAATAGCTCAATAATGCTATCATTGGTCAAGACGTTGATTTTAAGTCTGCAAAGTGCAAGTAGATATTAAAAAGATTGTCATCAGTATTACAACACTGATTTGAGCATTGTCCTTCTTCATAGAACTCTTGCTCATCTTCAGTGGATGAAATATAATATTCCTCTTGAAGGACTCGTAAATCCTCACTAGTAGATGATTCATTGTTAGAATTCTCCGGAGAATAATTTAGGAGAATTTTACAAAGAGAATCTTTGATATTATCTTCTAAATCAAGTTCTTTGATTTTGTCCTTGATTTTCCAATCTTTTGCATAGTGGCATATCCTTCCGCATTTGTAACAGGCCTGGGGGTTTTTTGATTTAACAAAACCCTTTCTGGCTTTATGAAAAGCCTTTCTCTTTGGGTCTTTTCACGCCGTTTTTCCGGCGAACCCTTTCTTCTTTTGAAATCCTTTTTCTTATGGGATTTCTTTCTATTGGACGGAATGTCAATGGCAAATTGTTCACAGAATTCGCCTAATTCTTGTCTCTCAGTGAGACGATGTTTCTTTATTTGTTGGTTTAGCTTGATTTAATTACATCGGGCTAAACCTTCCTGAGTGTACACTAAAGATCTTACTGTATGAGTAAGCCTCATAATTTATACTCATCCCTGTGCCTCTAAGGACCTTTCGAATCCTTTCAGCAAATAAGGGAGGGAGTCCATCTATGAATTTGGACTTCCAATGAGTGCTATTACTCTCTGGTAATTCCATCACTCTGGATAAGAAAACATCTTTATACCATCTGAAAGATGTAAGGGTTTTACACCTCAGATTTTGGAGCATTGTCCTAATGGTCTCACTATTATCAGACCATCTTCCAGAAAAGTGTTCTATGATATTCATGACTAAAGAATAGACTGAATTCTGGACAGTCTTTTCTTCTTCAATTTTGGTGGCATTCATTATTTGATGCCTTTGGTCATGGGTAAGATAATTATCCCACCAGCCTTTAAGCTGACCAGTAAAACCGGCAATAATCATTTCTATAATTGCCCTATCTGANCACTCATAGATATCTGACCCACTATATCCTTGATGGTAGTGGTCATTGTCCTGTTCTTCTATTAGGACATCTTGAGGGGTTGGTCTAGGATAATAAAACATCTTTTGGTAAGGTTTGCGAGCATATTTTTCAGAGATTTTATGAATCTCATCTTCTACCTGTAGTCCCTTACCTTTATCAGGTTTATGCTCTAATTTTAAGGGGCTAGCCTTAAATTCGCCAAACATCTTATTAAGAAGTTCTTCCAAGTTATCAAGACCTTTTAATTTGAAATCTTTCATTTCAGGAGGTTGTTGGATACTTGTAGTAGCGATTTTCTCTTTACCTTTAGCATCCTTCTGTTGAATTTTTTGGACTTCAGCTATTAGCTTGTCCAATT
>MDKI01219643.1:0-66422 GCA_005239505.1 Nicotiana paniculata | reverse complement strand
TTTTTTTGAATTTTGACCGTTGGGCCCGGCCCAGGCCCGCCTGCCGGGCCCGGGCTAAACGGGCCCGGGCTCACGGGTCCAAACATGAGAACCGGCCCCCCACGGGCCTAAAGCCCCCCAAGCCCAGACCCCCACGGGCCGGCCCATTTAGCCTGCTAGCCCGTATAGCCCGCGGGCCCGGCCCACCTGCCACCCTTACTACTGAGATAAAGAAAATAAATGAAATTAAGAGGAAAAAAAAAAGAAAAAAAAATCACCTTTAGACGAGGAGTGACATTTTGAAGTTGATTCGCCCAAATGGATAATTCACTTCAGAAATTCCCAAGACACAATGCAATACCAATAAATCGTATTCTTAGCCTGAAAACACCTTAATAAAGAACTACTTAAATTGAAACAATGGAGCAACACAAAAGAAATAATCCGTGATTAAAAAATCAGAACAGGAGCCATAAATTGAGAAGAAGAATAATACTTACAAAATGTAACTAATATGGATAGAAAATTGAGAGAGAGCGCATCTGAAGGGAAGCAATGCACTAGATAAGATGCAGTTTGGCCGAGGTGTTGAAAAGGGAAAACCTAGGGCTAGAGGTATAATAATGGAATTAAAAGAGGGAAAGATTCGGGAAATTTTTTGGAAAAGGAGGGAGAACTTACCGCGTATACTTTTCGAGCAAAAAAAAAGGGGGAAATTTAAGGCAACAAATAAGTTTTGAGAAAATTAAGTATTTTCCAACAATAAAAATAATATTTTTGAACATAATATAATTGATAAAATCCCCAGATAAAATAAATGTAACAACTAGTTACGGATGTATTAATATCGTACTAATTGTTTAAAATTTTAATTAATGAAATATGAATATATTTTAGATGTTAAATCTAAATATATTTTTTTTCTCTTTTAAATATAAAAAAAATTGAAAAAACTATTTTTGGGTAATTTTGTTTTATAACAACCAAATAAGATCTAAATTTTAAATGTTAATATAGGTGTATAACAACTAATCGTTATAATAGGCCAAAAAATATGAACATATGAGGCTGTTATAAAGATGTTTAACAGTGTATTTTTTTTATTCTACTATTTAGTTACTGGTGTCATATTCTTCATAATTGTGAAAAAAAAATTATCCACAATTAAATAAATATCTTAATATTGAGAAGTGGCAAATAAAGAGAGGAAAAAATGCCTTTGAGTTTGTGAATATTAAACTAAGATTAATTAGTATTCCTAAATTGTCTATGATATTTTTTAGTTTATTTAATTCTGTCTAATTAGGATTCACGGTTTGAATCATGCAGGAATAGGTTTTTTAAATTCCAGTCAAATTTGGTTTGTAGTATTATAAATAGGGGTGTAGCTACATAATTTTTAAGGTGGAGAGGTATCATCGATGTAGAGAGATTCAAGAATTTATAAATAAATAAAAAAACCTCTTAACATGTTTTTTCTCTAGTTTGATAAATTTTTCCATATATCCTTTGTTGAATTTTTTTGATTGTGCTTAGATTATTTTTTAGGGGTATTTCGATCCTTTAAATTGGTATAGGAGCCTATGTGAGATTTGTCAAAGCACGTATGAGATCCTAAAAAATATGGATATTCTCACACCTTCCTTGTGCGCATATTCGCATCCTCAATTGGTACACCTATTTTGATAATTCCTCTATGGATCCGAAGTCTTTTTCTCTCATTCCTCCAAAATGTTGCACTGCAAGCCGAGAACATCATAGAACATTCCGAGCCTCTTATCATAATCCGCTGTAAAGCTCGATTCTTAACCATACCCGCGGGCTTGATATCCTTAGGCACCGTATTTTTAACCCCTCTTTGAATTCACTATGACTGTTATTGAGAGTCACCTACTCTGGCTTGGTCCCGAATATAATCAACTCCCAGGCTCCGCTGGCACACGAACACTGTGTTCCTCTTGATAAAGCACCCGACGGAATCACTTCCTTTGTAAATAACCCCGGTACGAAGCATAAATCCTGAATCTTCCCAAAGCCCGAACATGGGTTAAGAAGGTCAACTGGAACACACCTTTATCATTTTCCTTGCTCAAATTACCACTTATGTTATTTTTTTTTCCTTAGCTGTAATAACACATCAATATGCTAATAACCAGAAATCTCCTAAATAGACGACCATGCACTCCAACCGTAGATGGTGAGACTCTCCCACTTAGCTTGAAGCTACTATAACACAACTCGAGAACCCACCAAAATTCTTTCTTCGCTGATGAACTGATCTTGCGCCACCAATTCGCCAAATTCTTCGAAATCCTTCTGTTAGCGTTTCATGAACACTCTACATCTCTATCAATATTCACATATTCGACCTCTTGCTGGATAGCCAATAGAATTCTTCGCATAAGCTTCGCCAACCACACGACCGCTGACCTGCTCACAGGAGATAACGCACCTTTGGAAATCACATGTCGACATCTTCCTGAACCACCGCACATCACGATCTCTGACAACCGCTTCCCAATACTATCCCACACCATCCTGCCCCGAAGGCGAATTGAAGAAGATCATAACACCTGGTGAACTTAACACATTCAATCAAGGACGACGATACCTCATCATATACGAAAATTCCACCACACTTGAAAACACCAAGTCTCATTACCCTACCAACCCAAACCTGAACATTCATAGTCTGATTGCCTTTCCTCTACCGGAAATAAAGTATCGAATCTCTGAATCGTGCACTGAGCAAACCTCCCTTCAAGTCATTCACTACCCCGACACACAGGCACACACCCTACCATCACATCAATACTACGTGATAACCGTTCATAAGCATCATAGAAACCTGTGCATAGCCTCAAAGCTCTCAGAAGTATAGCTACAGAGCTGAGACGACAGAATATCCTTCCATAAGGCTACGACAATAGGCCAAACAACCATGCAGGGAGAAACATCCCGCACCACATCTGTAGTACCATTACAATTACTCACCTCTCGATTTATAACCAGCGCTTCGCGTCGCATAAGATTGAATGGAAATGAAATGAAGGCATAAGCCTCAAGGGAATCAAACCGCACGATGAGGAATCAAGAAGGGAAATACTCCTAACATCCCCGTAGGCTCTCGAAGATAAGTACAAACGTCTCTGTACCGATCCGCAAGACTCTACTAGACTCGCTCATGACTCGTGAGACCTAAGGGAACCTAGTGCTCTGATACCATGTTATCACGATCCAAAATCCATTAAAGGTCGTGATGACGCCGGACACCACTGTCAGGAAAGCCAACACTAAATAGTTAATTAAATTCTCCTTTTATTATTTTTGAAATCATTTCTTTTCCTCGTGTTTAGCATAAATAATGAGCTTCATTGAGTAATTAATAATGTCTTTGACAAATTTTCAATACTAACAAATCCCATGTACATCCCAGAACTCGAAGTCACAAGTGCATGAGCAATTTTTAGGAAGTAAAAAAATAATACAATAACCGTCCGGAATACAATTGGACAGTAGGAAGAATACAATACAATACTCTGAAGGAGACTCTGCTGGTTGCGGGTCGTCTCGAGAGGTGCAGCTCACCTAAGTCTCCGTATCAACCATGTTGTCGCGCCAAACTAGGCCACTAAACATACATGTAACTGTGCAATAAAAATGCACAGCAAATATAGTATGAGTACAAAAATAACGTGTACTCAGTAAGTAGCCCACCTAACTTCGAAGAGGTAGTGACGAGAGGTCGACTCTAGAGGTCAAATTAACATAATCAAGTGAGATGTTAAACATGGATGTCATGATTAATTAACAATTTACGACAGGAAGGAACAACTTACTTCATATAAAAAAATTTAAATCTCTGTCATTTCAGTCGACAACCTATATTTCCAGGACATTAAGCGGAGCTAATTTCAGAAAGTACCCAACAAATATCATGCGTAAGAAATGTCGAGGCCAAATGACCCGGTCCAACATAAATGTAAATTGTGCACTGCCGGAGGGTCGAACGGCGCAAACCATAGATGCATCTATTATCCCGCTCGCGAATCATACGTGCGATGCGGTCAATATAAATAATTGAGTTACCCCTCTCGCGAATCATACATGTAATGCAGGTACTCATATATACACACATTCAAACAGTCAGTTAATGCTTTATCAAGAAACACTTATCCAAGGGAAAGTCAATTCTCTTTTCACGATTCAGAAAAATAAAGTTTCAATTATGTAGAAAATTTATTTACTAATTTGATGTGACTTAAGCAATTTAAATTGACAACGAGATTACAGATAATTCAATTATAGCATGCTTTCGGGTCCTAGACTACCCGGACTTTAGTACAATAGTAGTTATGCACGGACTCTTGTCACCTCGTGCGTATGTAGCCCCCACATATAGTAGCACATAATTTGTTATTTCACCTATTGGGACAATTTCCTCTTACAAGGTTAGAAAGGAGACTTATTTAAGCCCGACTCCTCACTCCGAAGTTCCATAACCGGCTCTCAAGCCCTTCTGACAACTCAAATCAATGCACAACGCTCCAAAACTAGTCAATAATCATGCAAAAAATGTATGCTCAATTACTCATAACAATTTTTAACCCCAATCGCAAAGTTGATAAAATCACCCTCGGGCCCATGTGCTCGATTCCAAAAAATTTCGAAGATAAAATTTACCCATAACATTGCGAACTCAAATATATATTTTTATTCTCAATTCCATGTCCAAACTCGTGGTCAAAATACATAATACCAAATTCTAGGTCTTCAACTAAAACCCCACAATTTATACTAATTTACATGTTCAAATCCATATGAAATCATGTATTTAATTAATACTAGCATAAACACTTACCTCAAGCTTGGTGGTGAGAATGGCACTCCCAAGTTGCTCCAAATCGGCTCCCATGGATGAAAAATGGTGAAAAATGAGCCAACCCTCGCTTTAAAATAACACACTGCCCAGCCCGTTTCTCGCACCTGCGGTCCAGCAATCGCACTTGCGGCTTTGCAGGTGCAAGGCTCCCTTCGCTTATGCGGTTCTCCCCCGCTTCTGCGATCGAATTCTTCGCTTCCACGCTTGCGGAGATGCGGTCGAGGATCCGCACTGCGACCCTTCAATCGGCATCTCTGCTCCACTTCTGCAACTTATAGGCCGCTTATGTTGCTCGCACCTGCGGCCAAAAGCTCGCAGGTGAAATTACACCAGATACCAGCTACTCAATTTCTTCTTCAAAACTCCGAATTCGATCCGTTAACCACCCAGAATCCATCCGGGACCCTGTCCAATCACACCAAACAGTCCCAAAACACACTATGAACTTAGCCGTGCCTTGAAATCACATCAAACAACAATAAAATCAAGAATCACACTCCAATTCAAACTTAATGAACTTGAAACTTCAATTTCTACTTTCGATGCCGAAACCCATCAAATCACGTTTGATTGACCTCAAATTTTGCACACAATTCACATTTGATATTATGGACCTACTCCAACTTCCAGAATCAGAATCCGACCCTGATATCAAAAGTCCACTTCCGGTCCAACTCCTCGAAAACCTTCGAATTTCTAGCTTTTAGCCAAATGACTCCAAAATGACCTACAGACCTCCAAATTTACTTCCAATCGCGCTCCCATACCAGAATCACCATATGGAGCTATTCCCATATTTGAAATTCCAAACGGACATCGATAACATTGAAATGCACTTTAACCCAAATTTATGAATTTTCTTCTGAAATACTAACCTCCACAATAGACGCCGAAACAAACCCGGGTCCTCCAAAATCTGATTCGAACATACGGCTCAGTCTGAAATCATCATACGAACCTGCTGGAACTTTCAAATCCTGATTCCGAGGTCGGTTACTCAAAGATCCAACCTTAGTCGATTGTTCCAACTTAAAGCTTCCGAAATGAGAATTCTCTTACAATTCAACTCCAAAACTTCCGGAATTCAATTTCGACCATGCACATAAGTCATAATACCTGAAGTGAAGCTACTCATGGCCTCAACTGCTGAATGACGCACTAGATCCCAAAACGACCGGTCATGTCGTTACATAGATGATTTCATAGTAAAAGAAAAATATGTTATTGATATTTTGAAGAGATGTATCATGGGTAAAGCCAAATCAATTATGAACAGTTTTGAAGAGAAGATGAAATTGACTAAGGATTGCGCTTCTGATTTTTTTGATGGAACATATTTTTGAAAATTGACGAGAGCCTAAAGTATTCGACTTTTACAAGGTTTGATGTTACTCATGGCAGGCTCAAATTTGAAGATCGTGGTTTAAGGAAGACTGTTGGAAACTAAACCGAGTTTAATTAGTATTCCTAAGCTGTCTGAGATTTGGTATTTGTTACTCTATTTAATTTTATCTAATAAGGATTCACAGTCGAAATCATGTAGGGATAGATTTTTTAAATTCTATTCAAGTTTCATTTGTAGTATTATGAATGAAGAATTAACCCAAATAGTCGTTCACCAATTATATAAACTAAAAATGCCGGTGAAGATATAATATATGCATAATTTGTGTATTATATATGTATAATCAATGTATAATCTATGTATATGGCAAAAAGAATTATTTTGTTGGGGTTGACGCAAACTCCACAAGAAAAACGTATAGTGAGAGTTTCTTATAACTCCCATAAATTAATCGCCACAATTTAGCAATTTTTTTGCAGTGAATCGCGACCTGAATTAGGAATTTGGGTCGTGACAGTCATGACAGAGTCAGAACTAATAAATGGTGAAGTTTTTAATCTTCAAACCAAGCTGACACTTTCAAAATTAATAAACGGTGAAGTTTTTAATCTTTAAACCGAGTAATATCTGATACCGGATCTAATAAATGGTGAAATATTTAATCTTCAAACCGAGTAATATGTGACACAATCAAATTTAATAAACAATGAAGTTTTTAATCTTCAATTCGAATAATAAATTGGAGTAAAAAATCATTAAGATTTTAATCTCCAAAACTAGTATAAAGTCACTTAGACTTTAATTTCCGAAAAATAAGTAGAAAGTCACGAAAACTTTAATCTCAATGAACGAGTATAAAATCACACAGATTTTGATCTCAAAGTAGGAGTAGAATATCACGAAGATTTTAATCTCCATAATGGATGTAGAAAATCACAAGAATTTAATTCCATTTCCAAATGGTTTTCCAACTAAACCATTATAGCACTTTAAACAATTTGATTTTTTTTTCTAATCAAACTCATATATGTTCACCTTTACATATTATATTCATGATCTCAAGAATATTTTCAAGTATTAATGTAAGTCTAAATCACATCTTACAATCCTTGAAAATAAATTTTCACATATTTATATGCATGCTACCAAATCATACAAATAAAATAGTACTTTGATATTATCACACAAAACATCTCCCCTAACATTTGCAAAATTGAATTATAAGGGTATAAAAATAAAACTAGAGTAAAGAAAGTATAACCCAATTTACTTTCTGCTTCTACGATCATTTAAATTTAGTCCCATTGAAACCTTAATTCAGAGACAATGAGATGTTAATTAGCAGCAATATACCATGCTTAGTAAAACTGTTGCTGACTTTCAATTTTAATATTACAAGTTTCCAACCATAGCGACATGTTTGCAAATTCAAATTTGGAGCAAACAATTCGTAAATAGCAGAAATTCTTACCAAATTAATTAGCCAAATGAAAGCCCCAAATAATCTATGAATACACCGATATGTTCCACTCCAAATTTTCTCTCTAACATTAGAGAGAGGCAAGCCAGAGGAAACAACAATGACTGGTTCATCCTTGCACTCATATTTGCAATTAAACTTTAACAATTGCTTGTCTTGTCAATTGCCCGTGAAGGGATTACATATGTATTTTGCCAATCATTATCGTTTCTGTCACAAAAGATAAGTCTATATATCTATATATGCTAAATTGCTATCAATTAGTCTGTCCGTAATTGATTTCTTTTGTGATCACGCAACATAAGAAAACAATAAACATTTCCTGGGTTTATGGAAAACCAAGATAACATATTAATGGCATCTTTCTGTGAACAATCACCATTAATAATTGTCAATCTTTCTTTTGCTTGTTTTCCTTAATATGATTATACCCAAAAGAAGAGGAACTGTTGTCCAATCCTAACAAGTAGGATTCTGGTTTGCAGCAATTCAAACAAAAACATGTATTCCACCAACAATTCTGTTTTTCTTGTCCAATGAGACAATATTTCCATTAAAAAAAACAATTCTCATGTAAACTAGTATCTCTTTTTTTTTTCCGGCACTAAAAAATATCGTTTGAAAGTGAATGCAAAATGACTGATCTTCGTAAAAAATAAATTCCTTAAGATTGTAGGTATTACTGTGTTAAAAAATCAGAAAATCAGAGAAGCAATCAAAAGTTAGTTTCAAATAATTCCGAGCCCACTGAGTTCGCAACGTGTCCTTAAAGAATTTAATCCCCTCACTGTTGTCCAAGGTTATGGATTATCCTCCCAGGATAGAACAGAATAACTATTCTGTGATAGCGGCACTACAAATCACAGAACTTCAGAGAACTCAACAAACAGAGCAAATCACAATTGATACTTATATTTATTTTGAAAATAATGCAACAAAGTAGAAAAGAGGGGAGATTATTTCAGATTTTTCATTTTTCAAAAATGAGGCCAAGCCTCTAAATTTATAGACAATGAAAGGGTGCGATGAAGAGGTGCAATACAAGAGGTGCCTCTTCCATTTCCCATTCACACACCTTAATAAAACGCAACAATATATATGTATATATATGGTTTAGGGAGAAGAGCGTAGGTTCACGTGAACCCATATCATAATACATAGATATGCCCCTGACTAGATCTATACATTATCTACTAGTAGAGGCAACTAAATTTTTCTTTCACATTATCGATTTCTTGTGTGGTCTTGATTCCCAGTTGTCAAAGTAAAAGGTTCCTACTTCCTATAAGACTTCCTGAAACTGGAGGAAACTGCCTCAAACAATTGCAGATAAGGATGGTTCGGTAATTTTGAGCAATCTTGTAGGTATAGCATTGTGGTTAATACCTTCACCATATTATTGTCCAACTTTCTTATAATGTAATATAGGAGTACCTTTGTACCAAAAGTAATAACATTACTCTTTAAGAAGTTTATACCTTTTTCTTTGACTATAGTTTTTTCAAATGAAATACTTTAGCCTTTTGAAAGTTGTAAGCGGTCATTTGGTACAGAGGATAAGAATAATAATTTCAGTATAAAATTTGAGATTGTATTTATTCTATTTTTTGTTATAATTATTAGCTAATCTCAAGAGAAATTTTATACTAAAATGATATTATTAGCTATCCCATATAAAAAGTGAAATATCCTACACTATCACATCATTGTACCAAATGACCCTTAGATGATAGTACTTTTACAATTCTAACTACATCCTCAATTTTATCTCAATAAAGTAAAGAAATAATTTTCAAAATTCAAGGGGAAAATCACTCAAAAATTAGATACATTAATCCTCATACTCCAAATCTTGTTATTCTTGGTTGAAATTTATTTTTGATAACCAAAAAGTGTGGTGGGATGCAAGATGCATTCTACCCCCTTAATCTGAAGTTTCAAGTTCAAATTGATTAAGAACGCTTCCTTTTTAGGAAATATTTTTCATTTTAATGAGTCATATGCTACTCCAATATGTTCCAATTATCAATTAAATATAAGCCAAAAAAAAATGTTGCCATGTTTAAAAATTTGGTGGGACGGAGTGGCATGCGAATAAAAAGGAGATAATACATAATTATCCCATCGGGGTTGTAGCACATTATTAAATACACCCTTATATTTTGCGGGGTCCTGATAAGTATGAATTTTTGTCACTTAATAGCACCTTTTTGCTTTTATTTTAGTTCAAAATTATTGATTTATGTTCCCAAAACTAATGAAAGTGTGCAAATAAAAGGAATGTTGGAAGTTTGGGCTCCCATGATGAAATCCAACTCAAAAAGAAGCGTTCCAACTCACACAGGAAGAACGGGTGCAGAACATAAGATGTGTGATCCGCAGAAAGATTTCTGCACCCGCAAAAAAAATGTGGTCCGCTGAACTCCCTCTGCGACCCAGGACAAGTGAAAGAGCCCAGCAGAGTTTTAGGTGATCTGCGGACTGCACATGAATTGTGCGGCCGCAAAACAAGGTCTGCAATAACAAATGAGTCAAAGTTCAGAGAGCGTGCAAATGACCAAGACTTGAAGCCTTGCCTGAAGTACGGACCACACAAGAATTGTGCGGCCGCAGAAGATGCTTTGCAGTCGCAGAATAGACTTGTGCAGCTGTAGATTCCAAGACCCTGCCAGCTGAAGAAATCTGCGGACCGCACATGAAATTGTGCGGCCACAGAACCTCTTGAGGGGAATTTTCATCAGCAAATTTCGGTCCACTATAAATAGACTAGAATAATATTTTTAGGTCAAGTTTCGAAGTTTGAGCTGTTGTAGCCATTGGATTTTGCTTTTTTAGGAAGTTTGTGACTATTTTATGATTTAAACATCCTATTTTATCATTTTTTGTGATGACCCAAAAGGCCATCTCCTATTTTAGAAGTCAAAACTGTGTTCCGAGGACTTGAAAACCTCATTTTATCTCACCTCATTTTGCGTGCGCAGCCCGAGCTTTTATGTGAAAACTGAGAAAAATGTTAATTTTGCCTTTAAAATTGAATTTAAGTTGACCTCGGTCAACATTTTGGGTAAACGGACTCGGACCCGTGATTTGACAGTCCCGGAGGGTGCGTAGGAAAATATGGGACTTGGGCGTATGCCCGAAATCGAATTCCGAGGTCCCAAGCCCGAGAAATGATTTTTTGAAAGAAATTATTTTGCTGAAAACATAAGAGTTTTTGGAAATTTGATTATATTTGAAATTGATGGTATTGGGCCCGTATTTTGGTTCCGGAGCGCGGTACAGGTTCAAAATAATTTTGAGTTGTGTGTGTAAAATTTGGTAAGAAACGGAGATCATTTGACGTGTTTCGGACTTGTAGTTGTGAGATTTGAAACTTTGGAAGTTTTGAGATTTTTCTTCGATTCCAATGCTAAATTCGTTGTTTAAGATGTTATTTGGCGATTTGATCACACGAGTAAGTCTGTAGGATGTTTTTAGGTTGTGTACATGTTTGGTTTGGAGCCCCGAGGGCTTGGGTGATTTTCAGGTAGGTTTCGGGGTGTTTGAACTTGGAAAATCACTGTTGGTGCAACCGTTCTGGGGTGCCCGCACCTACGAGCCTAAGGCCACAGGCGCGCATCCTTAGTTCGCAGGTGCGGTCCCCTCGCAGATGCGGATCCTTTCTCCGCAGAAGCGGATACTCCTCCGCAGGTGCGACCGTTTTTCCGCACCTGCGTAAGCCTAGGTGCGACCCAAGCACTGCAGGTGCGAAGGTCGGGCAGTGAGGGTTTTTAAATTAGAACTTCAGTCGTTTCTTCTTCAACTTTTCACAAAAATAGAAGACCTAGGGCGATTTTCTCAAGAGATTTTCTTCCCAAATCATAGGTAAGTGTCCACTAACTAATTTCCTTAAATTTTCTAATGTTTTTCATCAATTATCACCAAGAATCCTAGGGTTTTAAGGGTAGAAAATTGGGGATTTAGGTAGAGTTAGGGCTTTTTGAATAATTTGAATTTAGACCTCTTTTTGGGGTCGGATTCCGAAACTAATTACATATTCGGGCTCGTGGGTGAATGGGTGATAGGGTTTTGGTCCAAACCTCGTGTTTTGACCAAGCGGGCCCGGGGTCGATTTTTTACTAATTGGGAAGAATGATAGAAAAGTTATAATTAAGCATTGGGTTGAATTATTTAGTATTATTGATAATATTAAGCTAATTATGTCTGGATACAATTGAATTGGAGGCAAATTCTAAAGGGAAAGCGGTAATCGAGGCTTGAGTTTGGTCGTGGAATTCAAGGTAAGTGTTTGGCTTAACCTTAGCTTGAGGGAATATGTGTTGTGTCCTATTTGCTATGTATTAGTATCATGTTCAACGTATAGGTGAGGTGACGAGTACCTATACGTTGGTGTCAAGCATGCCCGTGAGTCGAATATCGTGATTTATGTGGTTTTTCATTATGAAATACTTGAGTTTCACTTTATAGCTATCCATGTTGGTGGAAATTCCTTGATATTGATCAGTGTTGAGTATTGGTTTCAGTTGAAATTTTTTATGTGAAGTTATGTACTAAGTGAGATTAGTTATAGCTGTTTCCCTTGCCGGGATGGTATTGATTCTATTGTTGGCTCCCTTCCCAGGGCGTTATGGCTTTATTATTGTTTTTTATACTGTTGATTTTCCTTGCCGGATTGATGTTATTGATATTGTTTGGGTAAGGAAGAGTGTAAATCACGAAGGGTGATGTCGTGTAGAGCACCAGGTTTCTTAGGTCCCACAACTCACGGACAAGCTTAGTAGAGTCTGAGGGATCGGTACGGAGACGTATGTGCTTATCCCTCAGAGGCTACATAGTTTAGGAATGACTTCACATCTATTCTTCTCTGTCGTGCGATTTGATTTCTCAACACTAATTGAATTTATACTCTATTCTCTCGTAGATGGCGAGAACACGTGCTTCTCCATCCTATGATCAGGAGCCCGAGTCTCCAGCTGCAGCTCCTACGAGGGGCCGAGGACGAGGCCGAGGTCGTGCTAGAGGCCGAGGCAGGGGCAGAGCTCAGCCCAGAGCAGCAGCCCCAGTGGCGGAGCCTCATGTAGAATTTGCTGATGAGGTTCCTGTCCAGACAGTCCCGGTTGGACCAGCTCAGGTTCCCGAGGGGTTCATTGCCACCCCGGTACTCCAGGATGCTCTGGTCCGTCTAGTGGGCCTCATGGAGAGTGTCTCTCAGGCAGGTTTACTTCCTTAAGCACCAACTGTCTCTTAGGCGGGGGGAGGAGCCCCAACTCCCGCTACTCGCACTACGGAGCAGTTGGCTTCTCAGTTTCAGACTCTAGTAGCTCAGCCAGCTAGGGTAGTTCAGCCGGGTATTGTGGCTCAGACCGGTGATGAAGCATCTATGTGTGCTGATGCTTTGTGGAGGTTGTACCGGTTCACCAAGCTGTTTACTACTACTTAGAGTGGTGCATCTTCAGAGGATCCCCAGGACTACTTGGATAGCTGCCATGAGGTTCTATGGAACATGGGGATATTAGAGGCCAATGGGGTCGACTTTGCTACTTTTCATCTGTCAGGTCCCGCCAAGACTTGGTGGAGAGATTATTGTTTGGCCAGACCAGCTGGATCACCGCCTTTGACTTGGGCCCAGTTCTCCGATTTGTTTCTGGATAAGTTTCTCCCTATCACTTAGAGAGAGGATTATAGGAGGCAGTTTGAGCGTCTCCAACAAGGTTCTATAACCGTCACTTAGTATGAGACCAGATTCATTACCTTGGCCCGTCATGCTATTATGATACTTCCCACAGAACGAGAGAGGGTGAGGAGATTTATTGGAGGACTGGCTCAGCCGATCAGATTGCAGATGGCGAATGAGACAGGGATTGATATTTCTTTCCAGGATGCAGCCAATGTGGCCAGACGAGTTGAGATGGTTCTTCACAGGGGAGTGGTTAGGGGTCTGACAAGAGGCCTCGTCATTTTGTCCGGGTCAGTGGTGTCTCATCTGGAGGCAGGGATTCTTTTGTTAGGGGCCATCCTCCTAGGCCGTTTCAGTCAACACTTCAGGTTTCTCGCAGTGCTCCAGGTGGCCGTGGTTCTCACATGCAGTATTCTTATCAGTTGCCCTACAGTGCACCACCAGCTCCTATCAGTGCACCGCCTATTTAGAGTTTTCAGGGTGGTTACTCAGGTTGTCAGCGACAGTTTTAGGGCCAGCAAACTCAGCAGCCGAGATCTTGTTATACTTGTAGGAATCCGGGACACATTGTTAGATTTTTCCCTCGAGCCTCGAGCAGTTCTCAGCACCAGGGTTCTCGTGCTATGGTTCCCGCACTAAGTGCTCCACCACCCGCTTAGTCAGCCAGAGGTGAGGGTCGAGGTGTTAGAGGTGGAGGTCAGGAAGTTAGAGGTGGAGTCCAGGCTACTATAGGTAGAGGTCTGCCAGCAGGAGGTCATCCCAGGGACGTAGTTCAGGTTGGTGGGGCCCAACCCCGATGTTATGCTATTACTGCCAGACCTGAGGCTGAGGCCTCCAATGCAGTTATCACAGGTATGGTTTTAGTTTGCAGCAGGGATGCTTCGATTTTATTTGATCCGGGGTCCACATTTTCCTATGTGTCATCTTATTTTTCTCCTTATTTGGTTATGCCTCGTGATTCTCTGAGTACTCCTGTATATGTGTCTACGCCGGTGGGTGATTCTATTATGGTAGATCGTGTCTACCTTTCGTGTGTGGTGGTTACTAGTGGTCTTGAGACCAATGTAGATCTTCTACTCCTTGACATGGTAGATTTTGATGTCATTTTGGGGATGGACTAGTTGTCGCCTTATCATGCCTTATTGGACTGTCACGCCAAGACCGTGACATTAGAATTGCCGGGAGTGCCTCGGCTGGAGTGGAGAGGGACTCCTGGTCATTCTTCCAGCAGGGTTATCTCATATATGAAGGCCCGGCTGCGCCGAGAAGGGGTGCTTGGCCTATTTGGCTTATGTTCGTGATTCTAGTTCCAAGGTTCCTTCTATGGAGTCTGTGCCCATTGTCCGTGAGTTTCCAGAGGTGTTTCTTGCAGACCTGCCGGGATGCCACCCGACAGGGATATTGACTTTTGCATTGATTTGGCTCCGGGCACTCATCCCATTTCTATTCCGCCAAATCGTATGGCCCCGCCAGACCTGAAGGAGTTGAAAGAAAAGTTGCAGGATTTGCTTAATAAAGGCTTCATTAGGCTTAGTGTCTCGCCTTGGGGTGCACCGGTGTTGCTTGTTAAGAATAAAGACGGATCGATGAGGATGTTCATAGATTATCAGCAATTGAACAAGGTTACCATCAAGAACAAGTATCTATTGCCGAGGATTGACGATTTGTTTGATCAGCTTCAGGGTGCCAAGGTATTTTTGAAGATTCATTTGAGATCTGGCTACCACCAGTTGAGGATTAGGGCATCCGATGTCCCTAAGACAACTTTTTGCACTCGGTACGGGCATTATGAGTTCTTAGTGATGTCATTCGGGTTGACAAATGCCCTAACTGCTTTTATGGATTTGATGAACCGAGTGTTCATGCCTTATTTGGATTCCTTCGTGATTGTCTTCATTGATGACATTTTGATTTATTCCCGCAGCCGGGAGGAACATGAGCAACACCTTCGAGTCGTCCTCCAGACTCTAAAGGACAGTCAGTTATATGCCAAGTTTTTGAAATGTGAGTTTTGGTTGAGTTCAGTTGCATTTCTGGGTCATGTTGTATCAGCAGAGGGTATTCAGTTGGATCCTAAGAAGATTTCAGCAGTCAAGGGTTGGCCTAGACCCACATTAGCCACAGAGATCCGAAGTTTCTTGGGTTTTTCGGGCTATTAACGTCGGTTCAAGGAGGGGTTTTCATCTATTGCAGCCCCGATGACCAGGTTGACTCATAAGGGTGCCTAGTTCAGGTGGCTAGAGGAGTGTGAGGCGAGCTTCCAGAAGCTCAAGACAACTTTCACTACGGTGCCGGTGTTGGTTTTGCCCACAGGTTCAGGGCCATATACTGTGTATTGTGATGCATCTCGAGTTGGACTTGGTGCAGTGTTGATGCAGGATGGCAAGGTTATTGCATATGCTTCGCGTCAGTTGAAGATGCATGAGAAGAATTATCCAATTCATGATTTGGAGCTAGCAGCCATTGTTCACGCATTGAAGATTTGGAGGCATTATCTATATGGCGTGTCATGTGAGGTGTTCACATATCACAAGAGTTTGCAATATTTGTTCAAGCAGAAGGAGCTAAATTTGAGGTAGAGGAGATGGTTGGAGCTGTTGAAAGACTATGACATCACCATCTTATATCATCCGGGGAAGGCCAATGTGGTGGCCGATGCTTTGAGTAGGAAGTCAGCCAGTATGGGTAGTCTTGCATATATTGCGGTCGGGGAGAGATCACTTGCTTTGGATGTTCATGATTTAGCCAATCGGTTCATGAGATTGGATATTTTTTATCCCGGCCGTGTTCTAGGTTATACGGTTGCTTGCTCTTTATTATTTGACCGTATTCGAGCTCGGCAGTATGATGATCCTCATTTGTGTGTCCTTAGGGACATAGTGCGGCACGGTGGTGCCAAGCAGGGTACTGTTGGTGATGATGGAGTTTTACGGCTGCAGAGTCGTATTTGTGTGCCTAATGAGGATGGACTTCGTGAGTTAATTTTAGAGGAGGCCCATAGTTCCCGGTACTCCATTCATCCGGGCGCCGCAATGATGTATCAGGATTTTGAGGTAGCACTATTGGTGGAGGAGGATGAAGAAGGATATTGTGGCATATGTAGCTCAGTGTTTGAATGTCAGCAGGTTAAGTACGAGCATCAGAGGCCTGGTGGGTTGCTTCAGCAGATTGAGATTCCTGAGTTGAAGTGGAAGCGTATCACCATGGATTTCGTTGTCAGGCTCCCACGGACTCAGAGGAAGTTCGATGCAGTATGGGTTATTGTGGATAGGCTGACCAAGTCAGCACATTTCATCCCTAGGGCCGCAGGTGCGAGACCGCATGCGTGCATCCTTAGTTCACAGGTGCGGTCCCCTCGCAGATGCGGACCCTTTATCCATAGAAGCGGTTCCGTAGAAACGGATACTCCTCCGCAGGTGCGGCCCTCAGTGGCCTTGCCCATTTCCGCAGGTCCGACGATTTTTCCGCACCTGCGGAAGCGCATGTGAGACCCAAGCACCGCAGGTGCGAAGGTCGAGCAGTGAGTGTTTTTAAATTAGAACTTCAGCCGTTTCTTCTTCAACTTTTCACAAAAATAGAAGACCTAGGGCGATTTTCTCAAGAGATTTTCTTCCCAAATCATAGGTAAGTATCCACTAACTAATTTCCTTAAACTTTCTAATGTTTTTCATCAATTATCATCAAGAATCCTAGGGTTTTAAGGGTATAAAATTGGGGATTTGGGTAGAGTTAGGGCTTTTTGAATAATTGGAATTTAGACCTCGTTTTGGGGTCGAATTTCAAAACTAATTACATATTCGGGCTCGTGGGTGAATGGGTGATCGGGTTTTGGTACGTACCTCGTATTTTGACCAAGCGGGCCCGGGGTTGATTTTGGACTTTTTGGAAAGAATGATAGAAAATTCATAATTAAGCATTGGGGTTGAATTATTTAACATTATTGATATTATTAAGCTAATTATGTCTAGATACAATTGAATTGGAGGCAAATTCTAAAGGGAAAGCGGTAATCGAGGCTTGAGTTTGGTCGTGGAATTCGAGGTAAGTGTTTGGCTTAACCTTAGCTTGAGGGAATAGGTGTTGTGTCCTATTTTCTATGTGTTAGTATCATGTTCAACGTATAGGTGAGGTGACGAGTACCTATACGTTGTGGTCAAGCATGCCCGTGAGTCGAATATTGTGATTTATGTGGTTTTTCGTTAAGAAATACTTGAGTTTCACCTTATAGCTATCCATGTTGGTGGAAATTCCTTGATATTGATCATTGTTGAGTATTGATTTCAGTTGAAATTTTTTATGTGAAGTTATGTACTAAGTGAGATTGGTTATAGCTCTTTCCCTTGCCGGGATGGTATTGATTCTACTGTTGGCTCCCTTGCCGGGACGTTATGGCTTTATTATTGTTGTTTATACTGTTGATTTTCTTTGCCCGATTGCTGTTATTGATATTGTTTGGGTAAGGAAGAGTGTAAAGTACGAAGGGTGATGTCGTGTATGATATTGTGAGAGAGTGTAAAAGCACGAAGGATGATGTCGTGCCATATTATGATATTAAAAGCACGAAGGGTGATGCCGTGCCGTTTCTATTGATTTATTGAGAGGATGAGAGTAAAAGAACGACGGGTGATGCCATGCATTTCTATTTATTACTTGGTGAGGATGAGAGTAAAAGCATGAAGGGTGATGCCGTGCATTTCTATTTATTATTTGGTGAGGATGAGAGTAAAACCACGAAGGGTGATGTCGTGTACTTGCTTTTGTGTTACTATTTTTGTTGCTTAAATTGATATCTAATTCGTGCTTTATCTCGTTATTTCCATTATTTGATATTTCCTTCCCTCGGCATGTTCCCCTTTCCTTTATGCTTAGCTGCTTATTTCTCGTTGTTAATATTTTCTCTGTATACTATTAAATTGCACAGGTTGATTTGGTTGTCATTTCCTAGCCTCGTCACTACTTCGCCGAGGTTAGGCTCGACACTTACTCAGTACATGGGGTCAGTTGTACTGATGCTACACCTCTGCGTATCCTTTTTTGTGCAGATCCCAGTACAGGACCCTAGAGTGAGGAGGCTGCCTTCAGTCCATTTGGAGATTCCGAGGTAGTCCTGCAGGCGTCCGCAGGCCTTGGCGTCCCCTCCTACTTCTTTTATAATCTGTTATTCTTTATCCTGAGACAAATGTATCTATTTTGTTCAGACCTTTATATGTAGTATTCATAGTCAGTCCGTGGAAATTGTGACACCAAATTCTGAGTTTAGTATTATAAATTTCGAAATGGTAATTAGTCAAGTTGCTAGACTTTATTTCCTTTCGCACCTTTATTTCTGTTGGTTTTGTTTTCACCTGTTAGCTATTAATAATAAATAATAAGGTAAATAATCATTAACGTTGGCTTGCCTAGCGGGTTCAATGTTAGGCGCCATCACGATCCCGACAGTGGGAAATTCGGTTCGTGACATTTTTAATCTTAGATTTTGAGTTTAATTTGTATTTCTTCTTTGGTTTCTTCATTTCTTACTATGAGTAGCTAGATTCTTACTGGGGTTGTGACCAACCTTAGTGTGTAAACCTGATGTGTATTTAATTTAATGCTTGTTATGATTAGGTGTTCATTATTTAGTCTAGTTTATGCCTTAATTTTAGAATTAATGATTTCAAACATTGATTCATGTCTATTTGACTTGGTGTTTGCTTGAGAAAGAGAGACCTAGCTTGGAAAAACTTGGCTAACAAGAAATTGGGCTAATTAAGAGTTTAATTAGCTTAATTAAAGTGTTTTAACTAGAGATAGTGAGAACCCTACTTTAGCTCATATCAAATATTTAGCTTGATATCTATTTGGGCTTGAGAATGTCAAATTGAGAAAAATCACTTTATGACCGAGGCGTATTGAGTGGGTAACGTAGAGTTGAGAGATATAATACACCCCGATCAATAAAATAAGTGTTAATGTATTTAACCCATTAGGCGAACACCTAAGAAAAGGTCACATCCCTAGGCTTTTTTAACTATTTGGAAAAACACCAAAAAAAATCATTCACTTTCTAGTTTATTCTCTTAGCTTAATTTTGTTAGAGTAAAATTGGAATTAGAAATCAAAATCCTGTGTTTGGAAGTGCAATTTAGTTGTTCCATTTGCTTTGAGGTCCCAAAGCAGATATTTCTATTAGTCTCAACTCATTGATAAAGTTCTTCAAATCCCTTGCTCCAGGTTTTGACTGGTTCGAAAGGACTCAAGTGTATACTCCTAACACCCATAGTAACTCCCTGTGAAAATCGACCCTGGCTCTTGTTGGGTACTATTCTTCCAACGATTGTTTCCACTCACTATTGAGTGCAGATTGGACGTGGATCAATTTTTGGCACCGTTGTCGGGGAGTTAAAATGGTGTTAGCTATATATTTGTATTTGTTTTTTGAATAACTTCCTTTCCCACCCGTGTTACTAACTTGTGTGAGAAATTTTAGGTACAACCATGGCGAACAATGAGCTCAAAATTTTGCCTTTGGGAGAATTGGATGGCAAGGAGGAGCAAGTAGAGGAGGTACCTCATGAATCACAAGCCAATCGGATAGGCTGGGTACCTCATGAAAATGTGCATGTTCCACCCCCACCTCCACCAAGAGCGGCTTCACACCGGATATTTCCCATTGAAGGTTATGCTTGTGCAATAGTCCCTCCCCATATTAGGGAAGACAACTTCCAAATAACCAATGTGATGCTCACTTTGCTTGACCAACGGGGTTTCTTTATCGCTGCTCCAACCCAAAATGCTTATAAACATTTGAAGGAGTTTGTGGATACATGTTGGGGGAGAAAGCAAACTAATGTTTCCGATGATGCATTGAGGCTAAGTCTTTTTCCCTTCTATCTATGGGGAAAAACTTTAGATTAGTTGGAACGATTGCTGAACCATTCAATTTACACTTGGGATGAGTTGGCGAAAAAGTTCATTGCAAAGTTTTTCTCTCCCGGGCACATGGCCACACTTCGAGATGAGATATTGGCATTCAAGCAAGAGACAAATGAACCGCTACACGAGATATGGGAGAGCTATAGAACAATGGTCAAGGAATTTCCCAACAACTATATGACAGAGAAGATGATTCAACAAACCTTTTATCCTGGGATTAACACAACAACCAATGTGTAGTGAATCAACTAGCCAGTGGGAACTTCATGACTATGCCTTACGCGGAGGCTTGTGAAATCTTGGATGAGATGGCGGGAACATCGTCGGCTTGGAAATATCGGCCAATGCTCCACAAGGTGATCCGAATATGATCCACCTTCACAAAGAATTGCAAGACCATGGGCAAGCCATTGCCGAATTGAAAACTACCATGACTCGACTAGCAAAGTCCCAACAAAATCAAGTGCAATATCCTAAACAAGTCAATGCTATGGAGGGAGTAAACATGATGGTGAACAAAAGGAGGACCAATGGTCCACAATTACAAACTCGATTGTTTTGTGCAAGATAATTGTAGTTTTGAGCAAGATGATTCCTATAATGAATAAGAAGAGGAAGTGCAATATGTGAACAATTTTCAAGGGCCAAGAAATAACTTCCATGGCCCAAGCCAACAACAATGGCAACCAAAAACAATCATGACAATTGGAACTCAAACAATCAAAATTAGCATAACAATTACAATCAAGGAAATTAGAGTGGAAACAACCAAGGAAATTTGGGAGGCAACAACCAAGGTGGATGGAATAATCAAGGAAACCGAGCTCGGGTTTTCAAAGGCCCCCTATGTACCAACAACTATGCAACCCATATCCTTATCCTTCCCATGGTTCAAGTTCTTCAAATAATAAGATGGGGCGCATTGAAACTATGTTCAAGCAATGGATGGAAAAGAATGTCTATTCAGATTCGCAACTTGCCTCACACAATACATCAATCCTCAACCTATAAGTTCAAATGGGGCAAATCTCTCAAGCTCTAAATTCTCGTCCTAAGGGGGAACTACCAAGTGACACGGTGGTAAACCTAAAGTGTGGTAACAATACGGGGAATTCCATGGCGGTTATCATAAGAAGTGGAAGAGGCGGGAATTCACCCACCTCAAGTGGAAGGCAACTTGTTGATGATGATCAAGTGATGCAAGAAGAAGATGTCCCAAACAATGTTTTGCAACCTAATGAGGAAGTTCAGATTGATATTGATGATAGTGTGGAAGAGACTCAAGAGGAGGTGAACCCGTCTAGGGAACACATTATTGACATATTGGAGCCGGTAGTGCCAAAGGCTAAGGCACCATTGCCTAAGCCTCCACCTACATACCCTCAGACTTTCCAAGAAAAATGGTGAGAATCAATTCAAGAAGCTCATTCAAATGATGAAGAGTCTTTCAATCAATGTGCCATTAGTCGAAGCTTTGGAACAAATGCCCGGTTAAGCAAAGTTTATGAAGGATCTTGTGACAAAGAAGCGGTTTCAATGAATTTTGAGTCCATCAAAGTCACTCATCAAGTGAGTTCAATTGTGCATTCAATGGCTCCTAAGTTGGAGGATCCCGATGATTTCACAATTCATTGTACAAATAGAATTGCCGAGTTTGCTAAAGCTCTTTTTGATCTTGGGGCAAGTATCAATTTGATGCCCTATTCGGTTTTCAAGACTTTGGGAATTGGGCAACCAAGATCGAAGATGTTTTGCTTCGTGTTGATAAATTCATTTTTTTGGTGGATTTTGTCATTCTAGATTGTGAAGTTGATTATAAAGTTTTAATTATTCTTGGGATACCTTTCCTTTCTACGGATAAGGCTCTTTGTGATGTTGAAGACGGAGAACTCACTTTCCAGGTTGGTGATGAAAAAGTGGTATTCCATGTGTGTAAGTCCATGCAGAAACCAAATAGCAATGAGGTGTTTTTTTTTTGACGATTTAGTGACCGATGTTATTGTGGATGAAACTAGTGCTACAAGAAATGTTGGTCATATGTTGGAGGCCATTTTGCTCAATTTTGAAAAAGACGAGATGGATGGCTTCATGGAATGTGTGAATTCTTTGCAAGGAATGGGGTCGTATAACTATGCACCCCAAAAATTGTCCTTGGATCTTGAAAATAGGAAGACTCCTCCTACAAAGCCTTTGATTAAAGAGACACCTATCTTGGAGTTGAAGCCATTGGATCCACATCTTCAGTATGAACTTCTTGTTCCTTGTTCTACTTTACCAGTTATTCTTTACTCTTGTTTGACTAATGTACATGTAGATTCCACATTGGCGGTTCTACAAAAGAGGAAGAAGGCTATTGAGTGGACCTTGACGGATATTCGGGGGATAAGCCCCGCATTTTGCATGCATAAGATCAAGTTGGAGGATGGCGCAAAACAATAAATTAAACATCAAAGGAGACTCAATGAGGCTATGCAAGAAGTCTTCAAGAAGGAGATTATCAAGTGGTTCGATGTTGGGGTTTTCTACCCCATCTCCGATAGTTTATGGACTTATACGGTTTAATGAGTCCCAAAGAAGAGGGGAATAATCGTGGACACCAATGACAAGAATGAGTTGATTCCTACAAGAACGGTGACCGGTTGGAGGGTGTGTATGGATTATCGCAAGCTCGACAAAGCCACAAGGAAGGATCACTTTCCACTTTCTTTCATAGATCAAATGCTCGATAGATTGGCCGACCGTGCTTTCTATTGTTTTCTTGATGGGTACTCGGGATACAACCAAGTTCTCATTGTTCTGCAAGATAAATAGAAAACAACCTTTACATGTCCCTATGGTACTTTTGCTTTGAAGCAGATGCCATTTACTTTGTGCAATGCACCAGCAACTTTTCAAAGGTGCATGATGGATTTTTTCATAGACATGGTGGAGGACTACCTCGAAGTTTTCATGGATGACTTATTTATGGTTGGAGATTCTTTTGATTATTGTCTTGCAAAGTTGGACAAAGTGTTGTCTAGATGTGAAGAAATAAATTTGGTGCTCAATTTGGAGAAATACCATTTCATGATTGAGGAACGTATTGTCCTTGGCCACAAAATCACAAGGAATGGAATTGAAGTTGAAAAGGCAAAAATTGAGGTGATTTCTAAGCTTTCACCCCTACTTCGGTGAAGGGTGTGTGGAGTTTCTTAGGCCATGCGGGTTTTTACCGGCGCTTCATCACAGATTTCTCTAAGGTGGTGAATGATGATTTCCAAATCCACTACTAAACGGTCGCATGCAATATAATTTACCCAACTATGAGTCGGGGTCGAATCCCACAATATAATAGGCGATTAGGCATGTGAGAGAACTATCACTTATTATGCTAAGCCAAACACTTAGAATGATTTTTGAAAATATTGATAACTAAATGCGAAAATGTAAACTAACCTAGAAAGCAAGTAAAATGATCAATGGCTACCAGAATGGATGTATTGGGAATTATACTCAAGTAACGATCCAATGTATTTTACGATTTTACACATATGAGTGAGTTTATGTTAATTAGCCTCGGGTAATAATTCTATAATAGCTTCTTCCAAAGACTAACAAGACTTCCTAATTGAATTATCCCTAAAAAAAATTAAGAGATTAAGCACACCTGAATATGACTACAAGTAGTTCAATCCTATCCCTTGGTAGAATATATAAAGTGAGGGTTAAAACCTCAAGTTCTTGTTAATTAATCTTTCTCAACCCCAAAATCAACTCAAAGTTAATGGGTGAGTCCTAGAGTTACCTAATCTCTTTGGAAACATTGAAGAACAAGAATAATTAAAGAAACAATAACTCACTTTATAATAAATAAAAATCGTTCAATAAATAAACACAACAAGATATTTAATCCACACTTTAAGTATGAATATTTCCATAAACAAGATTCAAGTGTTGGAAATAATACTACACACTTAAGTATTCAATAAAAAGCAAGGAAATGAAGAAATGAGCATAAATGAGTAAGAAATTCTCAACCAAAAGCTTCAAATCTTCAAGACCCAAGTGTGTGTGCAAGAACACAACTCCAAAACTTGTCTTCTCTAGTCTAAGAACATAAAAGTAAGCCAAAGATATTTTACAAATGATCTAGGTCATGTATTAAATGGTTTGGGGCCAAAAAATGTTAAAATTACATAAGTGCCCAGAATTGAAGCGAGATGTTCGCATTTGCGAAGCTATGTTCGCATTTGCGAACGAGGACTCTATTGTTGACTATCACATTTGCGATAAAGACTTCGCATTTGCGAAGGTTGACTGTTTGGTTTGACTTCGCATTTGCGATCTCTTTTTTCTCATTTGCGAACACTGCTTGACTGGGTTGCCTTTGCATTTGCGTTTGGTTAATCGCAATTGCGATTGCTGCTATCTTCGCATTTCCCACATATATGTCGCAATTGCGAAACCTGAGGCTATTTTCCAGATTTTCTTCTTTTCAACTTTTTTTTGACTCTTTTTCACTTGGTTTCTTCATGATCAGTTATAAATCACATAGAACATATAAAATAGAAGAAAACAACATTAAACACATAATTTTATCACTCAAAACACAGCAAAAATCTAAGCTTAAAGACAAGATAAGTTGGTAAAATACCAACTTATTAAACCCCCCAAACTTAAACTATTGCTTGTTCTCAAGCAATGAAAGCGATAAAATCTCCTTCCAAGTATTTACTTCAATAGTGCATCAATATCATGCCAAGTCAAAAAGGTCTACTGTAATCACAAACACATGACTTCGATTGGTACCAATAATTAATCCAAAGCATATGAAATACCCAAAAAGAAATTTCAAGTGCTCAAACACTATGTAACTCAAAGTAGCAATCAAGTCATGACACTAAAGCTTCAATATTTGCTCTCTATCACAATTAACTTCCCTCGTTCATTCCTCCCAATTTGAAATGAGATCAAATTCACAACTCAAATCTCATGTGCCCTTACACTTAAGAGATAATCCCATACTCATAAATTGCAATTCAAAACATAAATGGGATATCAAATGGAAAGAATTAACTCTCTCTCACAAAAATATTCAAATGCACACAAGTAGTACCATAGACTTGCCCTTCATGTATTTCTCCCTAATGTAGACAAACTTGGTTCAAAGTCAATTAGGACTTAAAGGGTTGTAGTTTAGGAGTTTGGTTAAGGTAGGGCAAAATTTTGGTTAGAGTGACTCAAAACCTCCCCAAACACTATAATTTTTCAACAATCAAAGTACACTTCCTTCAAAAAAAAATCCACCCTTTCTTCATTTTTTATTTCATCACGTAGTCTTCCTTTTTATTTCCACCCTTCTTTTTTGCTTCGGCTGTGAAATCACCATATTTGATGCCTTTTTTCTTTGTAGCCCAAGTCACTCTATGACCTGGAAGACATAACTTTGTGCAACGACCCGACCGGTCGTTCCAAGAGTTTAGCCATGTTTCTTTCCGTTTCTGCTTCATTCTTGTTTGGGTGAGCTATTTTGTGTTGCATTGATCGATTCAGGTTCGGGTTGGTTGTGGTGAGAAATGAGCCACTTAGTCTCTTTAATTGGTGATTTAGTTGAAAAAGTCAACAGGAAGTTGACTTGTAGGTAAATGATCTCGGAATGGGGGTTTCGTGGCTCGGATAGTTTCATTAGGTGATTTGGGACTTAGGAGTGTGGCGGAATGTCATTCGAAGGTCCAGAGTAGAATTAGGCTTGAATTGGCGAAATTGGATTTTTGGCGATTTCCACTCGGCAGTGGAAATTTAGCTATCGGGTTCGGAATGGAATTTCGGGAGTTGGAACAGGTTCGTAGTGTCATTTAGGATGTGTGTGCAAATTTTTAGGTCATTCGGACGTGATTTGGGTGGTTTCGGCATCGTTGGCGATTTTCGAAAGTTTAGAAATCCTTAGGCTTGAATTTGGATTCGATTTGGTGTTTTGATGTTATTTTGAGCGTTCCGATGGTTCGACTAGGTTGGTATATGGATATATGACTTGTTGGTACTTTTGGTTGAGGCCTTGAGGGGCTCGGATTTGATTCCGGAAGGTTGGAAGTTGGGAAAAATTGCAACAATGGCCGCTGGTGCAGGCCTTCTGATGTGTCCACACCTGTGGACGGGGAGCCGCAGGTGCGAAGGCGCAGGTGCAGAACACCTTGCGCAGATGTGGAGTTTTGGAACCTATCCTGGGAGCGCAGGTGCGGAAGTTGAATCGCACATGCGGGCCAGCGGTGCGTGTTGAGGACCGCAGATGCGAGATTATGGGTTTAAGTGAAATTTCGCACCTGCGAGGGATTTTCCGCAGCTCCGGCGCCGCAAGTGCGGGGTTTTTGGTCGCAGGTGCGACATCGCTGGGCAGAACCTATATAAGGTCGCCTTCGCAAAATTCTCTCATTTTCGTCACCATTTTTAATGAATTTTGGAGCTTTGAGCAGGGATTTCTAGGGGGAATCAAGTGTATTCAGTGAGGTAAGATACATGGACTTTGTATCTTTTGTTTATGGCAGTTATCCCATTGTTTAATCATGTTTTAGTGGTGAGATAGGAAGATTTAGGGCTTGAAACTTGAGAGTTTAAATTGGGGAATTGAGGGGCCATTTGGGGTCCGATTTTGATGTATTTGGTATGCATGAACTCATGAGAGCATAAGGATTCTAGTTTTATGATTTTTATCGGAATCCGAGACGTGGGCCCGGGGGTCGGGTTTGGCCAATTTCGGAATTTATGATGTAAATTGGATATTTTCGAGTGGGCTTTGTCCCTTTAGCGTATTTTGATGATATGAATCTATTTTGAATAGATTCGGAGCGTGTTGAGGCTGAGTAGAGAAGCAAAGGCATCACAAAGTAGTTTTCTTCCGGATTGAGGTAAGTAACGAACGTAAATCTTGACTCGAGGGTATGAAACACCGGTATTCCATATTGTTTTGATAAATGTGGTGACGCATATGTTAGGTGACGGGCGTGTGTGTGTGCATTGGTAGGGATTGTGACTTGGTTCGTCCCGTAGCGACAATTAAGCCGCGTATTTGATTTGAAATCACATGATACTCCGTGTTTTAGATATTTATACTATACTTTGGGTTGTATGTCATGTTTGAGGCCTTGTGCCGACCTTTTTGGACCCTCAGGGGTATTTTACTACTATTCTCACACTGCTTTTGATAGAAAATATAATCTCAGTCATGATTTATACTTGTTCATTGTTCATTCCTGTTTATCACCCTGGTTTCAAACAAAGGAAAGATATTTTTGGGTTGAGTCCCTGTGATTGTGGTGAGATGCCCGAGTGTCTTGTGAGGGTGATGACTGAGTGAGGCCGAGAGCCGGATTTGTGAGGATAGTGATGGATCGGGCTGCACGCCGCAGCGTTATATACATATATACATATATATATATATATATATATATATATATATTGGATCGGGCTGCACGCCGCAGCGATATATATATATATTGGATCGAGCTGCACGTCACAGCGTTATATATATTGGATCAGGCTACACGCCGCAGCGATATAGCGTTTGGGATGAAGGAGCCCCTCCGGAGTCTGTAAACCCCCAGTGAGCGCATTCGACTATTTATGGATCGGGTTGCACGCCGCAGTGATATATATATACATGGATCGGGCTGCATGTTGCAACACTTATTATATGGCACCTATTGAGCATGAGTGCTGATTAACGAGAGATGAGTCATGAGTGACTGAGAGGCTTGCCCGAGAGGCTTTATATTGTGAGTGACACGGTGCCCGAGGGGGTTATTTTCTATGAAACTACTATTTTCACTCTTCTTTACATTTTTGCCTCTAAACGATAAATGTTGAACCAACGTTTTCTATGAAATTTGGAAAGGGAAAACTGGAGTTTTTATGAGACTTTCGGGATGTAGATCCCTGACTTGATTTATTGTTTTCCACTGATGTTTATTATATGAATTTTCATGATTTGTAAAGCTCGTCACTGCACTCAAGTCCTTATTTATATTTGTTACTTACTGAGTTGGTGTACTCACGTTACTCCCTGCACCTTGTGTGCAGATCCAGGTGCCCGGATCGAGTGAGACTCGGTAGTTCTCAGTGTAGCTGGTCGGAGATCATGAGGTAGCTGCACGACGTTCGCAGCCTCACCCTTCTCCCTCTAATTTTGTCGCATATTTACATTTTTTTTCCTAGACTTGATGTATTAAGGAAGTACCATGTTAGATTTTGGGTCCTATTTAGTGCTCATGACTGTTGACTCCGGGTTTTGGGGGTTTTTGGTTCAGATATTTTCTTTGATTATCCGCAGATTTTGAAATACTAAACGTGCGAGATTTTGATACATTGCGTTATTGTCTTAAATGAAAAGTTTCTTGTATTAAGTTCAGTAAATTGGCTAGCCTAGTACTACGATATGCACCATCATGGCCAGTGTAGATTTGGGGTCGTGACAAGTTGGTATCAGAGCCTAGGTTACATAGGACTCACCAGTCATGAGCAGGTTCAGTAGAGTCTTGCGGATCGGTACAGAGACATCTGTACTTATCTTCGAGAGGCTACAGAACCCTTAGGAAACCTCTCACATTTCTTGAATTCTTGTCGTGCGAATCTATTGATTCTGGCAACTAAACTTCTATTGTTTCATTCTCTCACAGATGGTGAGGACACGCGCTACCGGACAGGGCGATCAGCCACCAGTGGGACCTATGAGGGGTCGAGGCCACGGTCGAGGTTGTGGTAGAGGTAGGGGTGCACCCCGAGCAGCTGCCGGAGCGGTACCTATAGACCCGCCTATTGTTCCAGATCAAGTCCCAGCCCCAGATGCTCCAGTGGGACCAACTCAGGTACCAGATGTGCCTATTGTTATTCCGGGTCTTCAGGAGACCTTGGCCCAGATTCTGAATGCATGCATCAGTCTTGCTCAGGCAGTTGCTATTCTAAAATCAGCCGCTACTTCTAGGGCCGGGGGAGGCACTCAGAGTCCAGCTGCCTGTACACCTGAGCAGCTTATTCAGGGGCTTCAGACCCCAGAGGTAGTCCCAGTTCAGCAGGTTGCTCCGGCCCAGGATTTTGTGGTTCCATCTATGGCTGACGATGAACAGCGTAGGTTGGAGAGATTTTAGAGGCTTCGACCTTCGAATTTCAATGGTGCTGAGCGCGAGGATGCCCAGGGGTTCTTAGACAAGTGTCAGAGGATACTTCGCACGACAGGGATATTGGAGACCAGTGGGGTCTCGTTTTCTACCTTTCAGTTCTCAGGAGCTGCATTTACTTAGTGGGAGGCTTAAGAAAGGCGTAGGCCCGTTGGTGTAGCGCCCCTTTCTTGGTAGCAGTTTTCCACTATCTTCTTAGAGAAGTATGTTCCACAGTCCCGCAGAGAGGAGTTGCGCATGCAGTTTGAGCAGTTGCGACAGAGAGATATAACGGTGTCACAATACGAGATGAGGTTTTTAGAGCTTGCCCGTCATGCTATTTGGTTAGTCCCTACAGACAGGGATAGGATCAGGAGATTTGTGGATGGCCTCTCGTATCAGCTTCATATTCTTATGACCAGATAGAGGGTATCGGGTGCTACTTTTGAGCAGGTTGTTGATATTACCCGAGAGATTGAGTCGGTTTGTCTCCAGGAGCGAGACGAGAGGGAGGCCAAGAAGCCTCGAGGATCTGGTAGTTATGGTGGTGTTCTTTCGGGAGGTCAGTTCCAGCACGGCAGGGGTAGTGCATTCAGGCATGCTCAGTCGGGCCGCTCAGGTTATCGTGGTGGATCCGCTGGTCGTAGTCCTCACAGTTCTCATTAGGGGCACCCATCATTTAGTGCTCTTCCAGCCTAGAGTTCATCTCGAGCGCCGTCGGTTCATGACTCATCTATGACTAATTCTTCCAGAGGTTATCCTGGTGCTAGGGGTTCCCTTCAGTCCCCGTCTCCAACACCGGGGAGTTGTTACAAGTGTGGAGAGTTTGGGCATATGAGGCAACAATGTCCTCGTTTCCTTGGGGGTCCTTCTCAGCAGAGGGGTCAGCCCTCGACATCAGCTCCAGTTACTTCACTACCTGCAGCTAGAGGCCTCCCTATAGGGGAAGGTCGATCCAGTGGAGTTCAGGCCCGTTTTTATGCACTTCCAGCCAGACCGGATGTTATGGCCTCAGATGCTGTGATTATAGGTATTGTTTCAGTCTGCCACCGAGATGCTTCGATCTTATTTGATCCTGGTTCCACGTATTCCTATGTTTCATCATATTTTCCCATTTTCTAGATATTCCCCGCGAGTCCCTAGTCACATATGTTCATGTGTCGACTCCGGTGGGCGATACTATTGTTGTGGACCGTGTATATCGGTCATGTGTTATATCTATTGGGGGTCTAGAGACCCGAGTTGATCTTCTATTACTTAGCATGGTTGATTTTGATGTGATATTGGGCATGGATTGTCTATCTCCGTGTCATGTTGTTCTAGATTGTCACACTAAGGCCGTGACCTTAGCGATACCGGGATGTCCGAGAGTCGAGTGGAGAGATTCTATTGATTATGTGCCTAGTAGGGTGATTTCATACCTGAAGGCTCGGCGTGTTGTAGAGAAAGGATGTCTGCCTTATTTGGCTTTTGTGAGGGATGTCAGTGCTGAGACTCCCACTATTGATTCTGTTCCTGTAGTCCGTGAGTATCCAAACGTGTTTCCTACTAATCTACCGGGCATTCCTCCCGACAGGGATATTGATTTTGGCATTGAGCTGGTGCCGGGCACTCAGCCTATTTCTATTCCACCGTATCGTATGGCACTAGCGGAGTCGAAGGAATTGAAAGAGCAGCTTCAGGAACTTCTAGAAAAGGGGTTCATCCGGCCTAGTATGTCATCTTGGGGTGCACCGGTGTTGTTCGTGAAGAAGAAGGATGGTTCCATAAGAATGTGTATTGACTATAGGCAGTTGAACAAGGTTACAGTCAAGAATAAGTATCCTCTGCCTTGCATTGATGATTTGTTTGATCAGCTTCAGGGAGCTAGGATGTTCTCTAAGATTGGCTTGAGATCCGGGTACCATCAGCTGAAGATTCGAGATTCAGATGTTTCCAAGACGGCTTTCAGGACCCGTTATGGCCACTATGAGTTTTTGGTGATGTCTTTTGGGCTGACCAATGCCCAGCAACGTTCATGGATCTGATGAACAACGTATTCCATCCATATTTGGATTCCTTTGTTATTGTGTTCATTGATGACATCCTGGTGTATTCTCGTAGCCAGGAGGAGCATGCGCAGCATTTGAGGGTTGTATTACAGAGATTGAGAGAGGAGAAGCTTTATGCAAAGTTCTCCAAGTGTGAGTTTTGGCTTGGCTCAGTAGCTTTCTTGGGGCACGTGGTGTCCAACGAGGGTATTCAGGTTGATCCGAAGAAGATAGAGGCGGTGCAGAGTTGGCCCAGGCCATCCTCAGCTACACAGATTAGGAGCTTCCTTGGTTTGGCGGGGTATTACCGTCGCTTTGTGGAGGGGTTTTCTTCTATTGCTTCACTCTTGACCAAATTGACTCAGAAAGGTGCTTTGTTCAGGTGGTCAGACGAGTGTGAGGAGAGCTTCCAGAAGCTCAAGACGGCTTTGACCTTAGCTCCAGTGTTAGTATTTCCCTCGGCTTCAGGTTCTTATACCGTGTATTGTGATGCCTCGAGGATAGGCATTGGTTGTGTTTTGATGCAGGAGGGTAGGGTGATTGCCTACACCTCGCGCCAGTTTAAGGCTCATGAGAAGAATTACTCGGTACATGATCTCGAACTAGAAGTCGTTGTTCACGCCTTGAAGATTTGGCGTCATTATTTATATGGGGTTCATTGTGAGGTTTTTACTGATCACCGTATCATGCATCACTTGTTTAAGCATAAGGATCTAAATTTGCGTTAGAGAAGATGGTTGGATCTTCTCAAGGACTATGATATCTATATCATTCAGGGAAGGCTAATGTAGTGGCCGATGCCTTGAGTCGTAGAGCAGAGAGTTTGGGAGTCTAGCGTATCTTCCAGCAGCTGAGAGACCATTAACACTTGATGTTCAGGCCTTATCGGGCCAGTTGGTAAGGTTGGATCTATCGGAGCCCCGGTGAGTATTGGCTTGTGTAACCTCTAGGTCTTCTCTTTATGACCGTATTAGAGAGCGCCAGTATGATGACCCACACTTGCTTGTTCTTCAGGATAGGGTCCGGCGAGGTGATGCCACGGATGTGGTTATTGGCGATGATGGTGTTATAAAGATGCAGGGTCGGATATGTGTGCCTAATGTAGATGGGCTTCGGGAGTCGATTCTTGAGGAGGCCCACAGCTCGCGGCATTCCATCCATCCGGGTGCCGCGAAGATGTATCAGGATCTGAGGCAGCATTATTGGTGGATGCAGATGAAAAAGGATATTGTTGGATTTGTATCCCGGTATCTCAACTGCCAGCAGGTCAAGTACGAGCACCAGAGACCAGGTGGATTGCATCAAAGTTTGGTTATTCCTGAGTGGAGTGGGAGCGGATCACTATAGACTTTGTAGTTGGACTCCCACAGACTTCGAGGAAGTTTGATGCTATATGGGGTATTGTGGATCGACTGACTAAGTCCGCTCACTTCATTCCTGTTGGTACTACTTATTCTTCAGAGCGGCTAGCTGAGATTTATATCAGGGAGATTGTTCGACTGCATGGTGTTCCAGTTTCCATCATCTCCGACAGAGGTACTCAGTTCACATCACAGTTCTAGAGGTCCTTGCATAGAGAGTTGGGTACTCAGGTTGAGTTGAGCATGAATTTTCACCCAAACAGATGGTCAGTCCGAGCGCACTATTCTGATTCTAGAGGACATGTTGCGCACTTGTGTTATTGACTTTGGGGGTTCATGAGACCAGTTTCTTCCACTCGCGGAGTTTGCATATAATAATAGTTATTAGTCGAGCATTCAGATGACTCTATATGAGGCTTTGTATGGGAGGAGGTGTAGATCTCCGGTTGGTTGGTTTGAGTCGGGCAAAGCCAGACTCTTGGGTAGGGATTTGATACAGGATGCTCTGGATAAGGTGAAGTTGATTCAGGAGCGGCTTCGCGCGGTGCAATCGAGGCAGAAGAGTTATGCGGACCAGAAGGTCCGGGATGTATCTTTCATGGCTGGGGAGAAAGTCTTGCTGAAGGTGTCACCCATGAAGGGCGTTATGCGGTTTGGAAAGAGGGGCAAGTTGAGTTCCCGGTTCATTGGGCCTTTTGATATGCTTCAGAGGGTTGGGGAGGTGGCTTATAGACTTTCCTTGCCACCTAGCTTGTCGAACGTGCATCCAGTGTTTCATGTTTCCATGCTTCGGAAGTATATTGGTGACTCGTCTCATGTTTTGGACTTCAATTCGATTCAACTTGTGGTTGATATGTCTTATGAGGTAGAGCCAGTATCTATTTTGGGTCGTCAGGTCAGAAGGTTGAGGTCTAAGGACATAACTTCAGTAAAAGTGCAGTGAAGAGGGTAGCCGGTGGAAGAGGCCACCTGGGAGACTGAGCGGGAGATGCGGAGCAGATATCCCCACCTGTTTGAGACCCAAGGTATGTTTCTAGACCCATTCGAGGACAAACGTTTGTTTAAGAGGGGAAGAATGTAACGACCCAACCGGTCGTTCCGAGAGTTTAGCCCTGTTTCTTTCCATTTCTGCTACATTCTTGTTTGGGTGAGATCTTTTGTGTTGCGTTGGGTTGAGCGATTCAGGTTCGGGTTGGTTGTGGTGAGAAATGAGGCACTTAGTCTCTTTAATTGGTGATTTAGTTGAAAAGTCAACCGAAAGTTGACTTGTAGGTAAATGATCTCGGAATGGGGGTTTCGTGGCTCGGATAGTTTCATTAGGTGATTTGGGACTTAGAAGTATGTTCGGAATGTCATTCGAAGTTCCGGAGTAGAATTAGGCTTGAATTGGAGAAATTGGATTTTTGGCGATTTTCGATCGGCAGTGGAAAATTAGCTATCGGGTTCGGAATGGAATTTCGGGATTTGGAACAGGTCCGTCGTGTCATTTAGGATGTGTGTGCAAATTTTCAGGTCATTCGGACGTGGTTTGGGTGGTTTCGACATCGTTGGCGATTTTCGGAAGTTTAGAAATCCTTAGGCTTGAATTTGGATTCGATTTTGTGTTTGATGTTATTTTAAGAGTTACAAGGGTTCGACTAGGTTGGTATATGGATATATGACTTGTTGGTACTTTTGGTTGAGGCCTCGAGGGGCTCGGATTTGATTACAGATGATTTCAGAAGGCTGGAAGTTGGGAAAAATTACATCAATGGCTGCTGGTGCAGGCCTTCTGGTGTGGCCGCACCTGCGGACAGGGAGCCGCAGGTGTGAAGGCGCCGGTGCGGAACACCATGCGCAGATGCGGAGTTTTGGAATTTGTCCCTGGAGCGCAAGTGCGGAAGTTGAATCGCACCTGCGGGCCTGCAGGTACGTGCTGAGGACCGTAGATGCGGGAATTTGGGTTTAAGTGAGATTTTGCACCTACGAGGGATTTTCCGCAGGTGCGGGGTTTTTGGTCGTAGGTGCAACATCGCTGGGCAGAACCTATATAAGGTTGCCTTTGCGAAATTCTCTCATTTTCTTCACTATTTTTGACGGATTTTGGAGCTTTGAGCAGCGATTTCAAGGGGGAATCAAGTGTATTCAGTGAGGTAAGCTACATAGACTTTGTATGTTGTGTTTATGGCAATTATCCCATTGTTTAATCATGTTTTAGTGGTGAAATTGGAAGATTTAGGGCTTGAAACTTGAGAGTTTAAATTGGGGAATTGAGGGGCCATTTGGGGTCCGATTTTGATGTATTTGGTATGCATGAACTCGTGAGAGCATAAGGATTCTAGTTTTGTGATTTTTATCGAAATTCGAGACGTGGGCCCGGGGGTCGGGTTTGGCCAATTTCGAGATTTATGATGTAAATTGGATATTTTCGAGTGGGCTTTGTCCCTTGTTGATACCCAATTTTTTTCCAAAATATTTTTTAATTGCATATATACCTTCAAAATCATGCATTGCCAGCAATTGGTATGTTGCCATAATTTTTCTATGTTTTATTAATTTGTCCAGTATTTTATTTCCAATAAATAATTATAAAATTGCATCACAAATGATTTCAAAAATATTTCTTGATTTAATTATTCCGTAACTAGCCGAATTAGCATCTTTTGGCTATAATTGCAATGACTTTGCAATTATAGCCCAAACATATAATTTCATACTATTTTTTTCCAGAAATTAGTCCTTTGTATTTTAAAATACTAAATAATCATTTTTAACTATTTTATATGCATGAAATTCATTTTCTATAATTACTAGCTATTTTATAAATTATTTTAACTAATTCGGATTAGGTATTTAACAAATAGCCCCATTTCATTTCATTTATAACCTATTTAAACCAGCTCAAATTCCTTAACTAAACCAGCCCAAAAACCTAATTAGACCAGCCTAAACACCCAGGCCCAATCCCTAAATCCTACCCGACCCGATGCTAATTAAATCTTGGTCGTTGATCAATTTTGATCAACGGTCCAAATTCGTTCTTTCCTAAATTAACCTAATGACCCCCCCTCCCCAAACCTCTCATTCACTCCTCACTCACTCACCGTCACCTCTCTCCTTCTCTCTCAAAACTCCCTTTGCCTAACCCTAACCCTCCTCCGCCGGTTGCTTGCTCGCCGCTAATAATGGTGGCTCACCACCACTATTATCCGTAATGGCTCTCCTATGGCCGTGATTCTTGTTGTCTTGAGGTCCTCAAGGGGACCAGTGGCCGTTCACTCACCCCTGGACCTGTTCTCACCATTCTCAGGCCACCATGGCTCGATTGAGTAAGATCGTCCTATTTTATTACTAAATCTATGGCTTCTAAGCTGGAATCTCTGTATCACTAGGTTATCTCTCTCAAAACCTTAACTTCATATCTTGGCTCTTTAGATCTGTAACAGATCTGAGTATATTTGAGCTATTTTACTGATTTTTCTATGAAAACCTTTCTGATTTTCGAAGCGTCACTTCATCTTCATAACTAGGGTTTATGAACTTCTCTTCAAAATGATTTTTTCTGATTTTTAAGTGTTATTCTATGCTTTTTATTGTGTCTAAATGATTTTCATTTAGGTTCTCCCTTAACCTAACTAATTATGTTTAAAAAACCCTAATTTTCTAGCTTTAGTTTTGGGTTCTGAGTTCATCTTTACTATCTATTCGCTCAACTTGTCTGTATGCTTGATTCTCTTGGGTTCTGCTTCAATTAATTTTTTTACCCTAATATGTCCATTAGGGTTTCATATTTTCCGATTCCTTCTGTTTGTGTTTGGTTTTATTTTTTTATTCATGGGAGTCTACACTATTTCCCTTAGTCAGTGCTATTCTTTGATTCTTTGAATCCCTGATTTCCTGTATTGATACTCTTTACTGATTTCCAGTTACCTTTTCCTGTTTTTACAACCTGTAAACTATTTTCTTACCTTATTATGTGATTGACTATATTATTAATTGGTTCCTACTGATTGTTTCATTAATTATACCTTATGTATCTAGCCCTAATTGCTTACTCTGTACCTACTGTGTTTGAATTATTTCCTTATTTGTTATGCTCCAGCTATACATAATTTCTTTCCTTACTTGTTACATGTTCTTTGCCGTTTGAACTGATTCCCTTAATTAAGGGAATACTTCGACTGATTTTACTCTAATTGATTCCGAGTTCCATAATCACTATACAATTTTGATTCTTACCTTATTTTACTTAGCTTTCAAACTACTATATATATTGCTCTCTTCTACTCACATTACACAGTCTTATAGACACACGAACTCACATTAGTTCACATCTCTCATACACTCAAAATCTCTTCTGCTTTCTTTGTTACTTGTTATTTTTACTAAATTAGCCGGCTGTAAGACAAGGCTAATTATTACACTCTCTTGTTCTTCGCTTTGTGCTTACTCTCTTTACTGGTATGTTCTGATTTCAATTCAAGTTCCAAAATCAATGTGTTTATTCTATTGCTTTAGTCTATCACTGTGCTAATCTGTTGTTGTTTGCTTCTCAACATGTGTTTAACTATGTTTTAATTAGTTACTTTGAAAATCCCTTGTCTTGTTGCATGTGCTATCAGCTATCCCTTAATTTCAAAAGACTCTTGTTTATTATATGTGTATTATGTGTTCCCAAACCCAATTACCCTGTGTGAAGAGTTGTTATTTGAGTGTTGCTGAACCTGTTTTGGCTCTATGTTTGATCTGTTGTTTGTGTGAATACACAACTCTTTCCAGAAGCATACTGTTTTATACCAAAGTATTTTCAAAACCATGTCAAACACTCTCACTCTACTCTTAGGTCCTTAAGTTCTACCCCTTCAGTGTGTGACTGCTTTGGGATTCCTATGAGATCCCTATGAACTCTGATGCACTGAAGCTGGCTCTTCCACACTGCACTTACTCAGTTCTGGTTATGAAATTTGGGTGTGAGCACTGCCCGGGATCCTTGAGGTCCTTAGGGAACTCTGACACACCCGGACATGAGAAAGGCTATGACTTTGGCATTTGAGGCTATGGAAAGTTTGGTACATTTGGGCCTACTTCAGGCTCCCTATAGTTTAACTTCTTCTTTTCTATCTATTTATGTAGTTCATTCAGCTGTTGGTTTGTAATAATTATTGTAAACAGGTGAAATAGGGAGGGTAGTTATATATCCTATCATTGGGTAGAAATCATGCCTTAGGATTTTACATTTCCTATATTTGCATTAGAATCCATGATTAGGATCAACATATTCATTCAAACCATGCCAAAAATGCATTAGATATCATGTCTTTAAGGCTTTCATTTTTACTACTTTAACGTACAACATTTCCTTAATGCATGCGTATGCTTACCACTTAGAAATCCTGCTCTTAGGATAATTAACGTAAATTGTTGCTACATGTGCCTTCATAAATCATGATTAACAACTCTGTAATTCTATGTGCATATTAGAAATCATGCTTTAGGAATTCTGCACATCCCGAAATCATGTCTTAACCATTCTGCATTTTATATGTGCATATTAGATACCATGCTCTAGGATTTCGTTCGTATTTGCTTAGCCACGCTTATTTTAAACTACTGATTCATGAAAAGAGGAATAAAACAATCTCGCATATGATTATCCTATTTTAGATAAAACTGGTAACAATCCCTGCATTTTCGTAACACCTAGAACAACATGCTTTTAGGCAAAAACAATTCTGAACTATCTAAAGGTTAACATGCTTAAAATCAGTAGGCAAACTGATTAGACCCATGCTTCTGAGTTTATGAAATAAAGCTGCATATTTCTGTGCATTGATATTCACTTAGATATCCTGTCTTAGGGTCTTGTCTAATAAAACTACCTCTTGTTTGTGTTTGAGACGTGTTGATTATGTGCATTACTTATGGAGGTAAATCTGAGCCTCATAATTGCATTCCTGCATTTATCTGATTAGTCCTATTTGTTCTTGCCTGTCGCTTATAATTTTATCTTTCTTTTAAAACCTTAAGGGTCTGTCTAGAACTACCTATACTTAGAGGTCCTAAATTCCTCTAGGACCATTAAGAAGGGACGGGTAACAACACGCATAGAGATCTCAAAATAAACTCGCTTAATAACCGCTAAGGGGTGGGGTAAAGGGTAGATATGGATATGATGACCGGCACGCTAATGCCACGTGTAGCCCCTCATTGAGGAGTGATTGTCGGGCATTGCATTGATGTGATCCTATAGGATAAATAACTTAGGACTCCCCTGTCTCTTACATATGTACGCTTAGATTGTAAATATTTTTAAAACCTTATCACATATGTGTTCTTAGACTGCGAATGTTTTCAAAACCATTACTTGTTTACATATGACTGCCTATCTGCTACTTGCTTGAATTCACAAAGTTTGTTTGGTCGGGAATCACAGTTGTGGACTTTGAGGGGTGCCTAACACCTTCCCCTTGGAGTAATTTCAAGCCCTTACCCAATCTCTGGTTATTCAATTAGTGTTATTGTGACCCTTAATAGGTGCTCTAACGCACCTTAATTCGTTAGGTGGCGACTCTTCAAATCCTTCACATCTTTTATCCCAAAAGGAGATGAGTTGTCCCAATAATGTCGAAACCCCTGATCGATCCGAAAGGAGAGGAAAGATGGGGGCGCGACATCTCTTTAGAGTATTTTTATGATATGAATCTTTTTTGAATAGATTCGGAGCGCGTTGAGGCCGAGTCGAGAAGCAAAGGCATCGCGGAGTAGTTTTCATCCGGTTTGAGGTAAGTAACAAACGTAAATCTTGACCTGAGGGTATGAACCCCCGGTATTCCATATTGTTTTGATAAATGAGGTGATGCACATGCTAGGTGACGGGCGTGTGGGCGTGCACCGGTAGGGATTGTGACTTGGTTCGTCCCGTAGCGACTATTAAGCCACGTATTTGATTTGAAATCACATGATGCTCCATGTTTTAGAGATTTATACTATACTTTGGGTTGTATGCCATGTTTGAGGCCTTGCACCGACGTGTTTGGACCCTCAGGGGTATATTACTACTATTCTCACACTGCTTTTGATAGAAAATAGAATCTCAGTCATGATTTATACTTGTTGATTGTTCATTCCTGTTTATCACCTGTTTTCAAACAAATGAAAGATATTTTTGGGCTGAGTCCCTATGATTGTGGTGAGATGCCCGAGTGGCTTGTGAGGGTGATGACTGAGCGAGGCCGAGAGCCGGATTTGTGAGAATAGTGATGGATCGGGCTGCACGCCGCAGCGTTATATACATATATACATATACATATATATATTGGATCGGGCTGCACGCCGCACCGATATATATATATTGGATCGAGCTGCACGTCACAACGTTATATATATTGGATCAGGCTACACGCCGCAACGATATAGCATTTGGGCTGAAGGAGCCCCTCCGGAGTCTGTAAACCCCCAGTGAGCGCAGTCGACTATTTATGGATCGGGATGCACGTCGCAACGTTATATATATACATGGATCGGGTTGCACGCCACAACGATTATTATGGCACCCATTGAGCGTGGGTGCTGATTGACGAGAGATGAGTCCCGAGTGACTGAGAGGCTTGCCCGAGAGGCTTTATATTGTGAGTGACACTGTGCCCGAGGGGTTTATTTTCTAAGAAACTACTGTTTTCACTCTTCTTTACATTTTTGCCTCTAAACGATAAATGTTGAACCAACGTTTTCTATGAAATTTGGAAAGGAAAAACTGGAGTTTTTATGAGACTTTCGGGACGTAGATCCCTGACTTGATTTATTGTTTTCAACTGGTGTTTATTATATGAATTTTCATGATTTTTAAAGCTCTTCAATGCACTCAAGTCTTTATTTATATTTGTTACTTACTGAGTTGGTGTACTCACGTTACTCCCTGAACCTTGTGTGCAGATCCAGATTCCCGGATCTAGTGAGACTCGGTAGTTCTCAGTGGAGCTGGTCGGAGATTGTGAGGTAGTTGCACGACGTTCGCAGCTCCACCCCTCTCCCTCTCATTTTTGTCGCATATTTACATTTTTTTCCTAAACTTGATGTATTAAGGAAGTATCGTGTCAGATGTTTGGTCATATTTAGTGCTCATGACTGTTGACTCCGGGTTTTGGGGATTTTTGGTTCAGATGTTTTCTTTGATTATCCGCAGATTTTTGAAATACTAAACGTGCGAGATTTTGATACATTGCGTTATTGTCTTAAATGAAAAGTTTCTTGTATTATGTTGAGTAAATTGGCTAGCCTATTACTACGATAGGCGTCATCACGCCAGTGTAGATTTGGGGTCGTGACACTTTGCGACTATCCAATCACCATTTTTGCATATATCTCTTTCTTGCACTAGCTCGAGCGAATGATTTGGGAGCCCATAGACATCATTTATCTCTTCAACTTCGAATCTCACAGTCTTCCCCCTTATAGTGATTTCATGGTTTTGGAAATGTGTACGCCTTAAATATGCATAAAATTCCCTAACCCATTCCTCATTGGCTTCACATGGAGTAGGGATGAAGCAGGTCCAACCGCTTGCAACTAACCATCCATGGAAATACGAAAGGAGCTCAGCCACTTTGTCATCGACAATTCCCTTCTCAAGTTTGAGCTTATTCGTGAGGAGATCATCATAATACCTGGCTTGGCACTGGGAAGACACGAATTTGTTAGCATCATAGTTCAAGTCCCCAGCCATATCTTCAATTTTGTGATCAAGCGAGCATTCTCGTTCATGTTATGGTCTATTTTAAAAGCTTAGAGTACATAAAAATCAAAATCAAGTTAGTCGGGAATTATAAACATGTTAAGCAATTCAAAATAATGCAATTAGGCCAAAGAATCAAATCGAATGGGACCTAGAAGCTCCAGTTGCAAAGCTATTAGAATTTGCCAAGTCTGCCCAATTTTTGCACCTGCGGAAAAACCATCGTAGGTGCGGGCTCGCTTCTGCAACATTTCTTACGCATCTGCGGATTTGCGCAGCTGACCAGAAATTGCACCTGCGGAAAAGAGCCTTGCAGGTGCGAGGCCACAAGTGCGGCCTTTTTTGCGCTTCTGCGGTGTTCTTCAGGGGTTTCATAAACCCAGAACTACCGACTCTTCTCCAATTATACATGATTTTAGCACCTAATTTATACATAAATATTCTAAATTAGTGCACTACTTGAACCTACGACTCTATTAAACCTGATTTTATGGTACTTAACAGCAAACTCTCTTTCGGACAACTTGTCGAACACATTGCAAGCAGTGAGGATGTTATACTTCTTCAAACAAATAGGGTACTCAGAATTCCCCCAAAATTGTTTTTCATCATCACATCACACACTAACATACTCTCAACAAATTTCCTCACCCTAATATCAACCCTAATCAAGAGTGGGAAAAGAAAACGGGACAGAAAACAACCATGGCGATGAGATGAATAAGAGGAAGACGATAAAAGTAGAATAAAGGAGTAGAAGAGAGAACTAAGAATGATACATGTGTTGTCCTGTGCGTGAGATCTTGAGTGTGACAGAAGATTGTGTGAGAGATGAGAAGAGCTTGAGTTCGGGGGAAAAAAGCTTAGAGTATACCTGATGAAATGAGGGCTTGGTTCATTAAACCTGCCTGACTTACGCACCTGCGGCAAAAGAGGCTCTTCTACGAAGACGCTTCTGCGGTTATGTCATCGCACCTGCGCGAATAGCGCACCTGCGCCAAGTTTCTTTGCTTATGCGAAAGTGCACCTGCGTGATTTTGTCCGCAGGTGCGGTTGCACAAGAGTTCAGCTAGACGGATCTGGGCAGCCACTGTTTTGGCTTGTTCCAACACTTCAAACTCCTTAATTCAACTCCAAAAAATCTGAAACTTTGCAGATTAGTCAAAAACAACATAGTAAACTATTATAAAAATGAAAATTTAAAAAACGACCAAAATTTTTGAAAACGATGGGTTGCCTCCCACCAAGCGCCGCATTTAATGTCGTGGCACGACGCAAATCAACTTTATCACTTTTCTCGCCACTTGGACGATATGAATTAGGCACCTAAATTGGAATCAAGTTTGTGACCATGAGTGGTGGGGGTGGTAAGTAGATGATCAAGCCAAACGTTAATTTCTTCATTTTGCATTTCTTGGCTTTCATGTGAGGAATGTCATTTGCCTTCTTGTTCCCTCAAATTGTAAGATGTATGGCCTTTGAATTTCCTCATCGCAATCCCTCGTTAACTCGTGTAGTTCAATTCCCATATCACCACACAGTTTCAATGTTGAAAAATGCTTGGAATGTGACATCAAACCTCCAAGTTGCAATTCTTCCCGGATTTTGACATCCTCTTTTTCCCCCGAACTAGAGTCAATATTAACTATATTTTCAATTACGCCGGTTGACTCTAATTCCATATTTTTCTTGGCATCACTAACAAGCATGGAGTCGGTTGACGGTTGTTCAATTCTTGATTCCTCAAAATAAAGCTCATTTTCTTCCTCGCTCGGACTCTTCTTGATCTCTTTCCATACTCTCAAGTTGGTGGGCATAGTGAGCCTCAACCAATATTTTCATTTGATTTTCCAAGGTGCGGATATTATCATCATTTTGAGTTAGTGCTTGTTTTAAGTCCTCGAGTGCCAAGTTGTGCTTCTCCGCATTTTCAAGAATGACCTCCAACATGAGCATCATTTTCTCATTTTGAGCATTTGAGAGTTCTTCTTGATTTTGATCAAGTGCCAAAGAAGTATTTTCGGCTTCAACCTCTAAGGAAGGTTCTTGGCTATCATTCACTTCTGAGGCTTTTTGGACCTCTAAAGCTTCAAGCATTTATTCCATTGTGATTTCAACTTTTCAAGCGCCAAGTCATTTTGGAGACTATTTTCCAAAAGCTCCTCCAAGGCATTTTGCTCTTTGTTTCCTCCCTCAAGTAGGCATTCTAACATGAGCTTGAACTCTCCATTTTGATCATGCTCAACTTCTTCCACTTCCATATCCCTATAATTTTCATCACAAAAAGTGGAATCATCATAGCGTGGGATTAGGGAAGGGAAGGACAAATAAGTACAATTATCCCAATGGCCATTTTGACGATCACACTTATCACAAATACTCCACTCATGAGTTTGAGATTGTGCACACAATCCACCCCCGGAGAATTTAAATAATTTTTTCACGAGTGTGGTCCTCCACAATAAGAACAAGGGTCATCAAAGTATGAACAACTACCATCCGACCAATTTTCATTATATGATGTCATTTTTCAAAAACTAAGAAAAATAAGAAACAAACAAGAAGATAAACAAAGATAAAAAAAATAATTACACAAATATTCATAAGTTTGGACCTAAGCACTTACGCTTACTTCTCAAACAACCTAAATACGCCAACTTGTTCCCCAGCAATGACGTCAATTTTGATGACATCCAAATCCACTACTAAAAAGTAAATGGACACGGTCGCATGCAATATAATTCACCCAACTATAAGTCGGGATCGAATCCCACAGGGAACAATATGTAGGCGATTAGGCGTGTAAGAGAATTATCACTTATTATGCTAAGCCAAACACTTAGAATGGTTTTTGAAAATATTTATAACTAAATGCGAAAATATAAACTAACCTAGAAAGCAAGTAAAATAATCAATGGTTACAAGAATGGATGCATTGGGAATTACGCTCAAGTAACGATCCAATATATTTCATGATTTTACACATATGAGCGAGTTTATGTTAATTAGTCTCGGGTAAGAATTCTATGTTAGCTTCTTTCAAAGACTAAGAAGGCTTCCTAATTGAATTATCCCTAAAACAATTAAGAGATTAAGCACACCCGAATATGGCTATAAGTAGTTCAATCCTATCCCTAGGTAGAATCTACAAAGTGAGGGTTAAAGCCTCAAGTTCTTGTTAATTAATATTTTTCAACCCCGAATTATCTTTTCCAAAATTAATTCGAAGTTAATGGGTGATTCCTAGGGTTAGCTAATCCCTTTGGAAACATTAAAGAACAAGAATAATTAAAGAAATAATAACTCACTTCATAATAAATAAAAATCATTCAATACATAAGCACAACAAGATATTTAATCCATATTTTAAATATGAACATTTCCATAAACAAGATTCAAGTGTTGGAAAAATACTGCACACTTATATATTCAATACAAAGCAAGGAAATGAAGAAATGAAGTAAGAAATTCTCAACCAAAAGCTTCAAATCTTCAAGACTCAAGTGTGTGTGCAAGAACCCTAGCCTCCAAACCTGTCTTCTCTAGTCAAGGGACTGAAAAATAAGCAAAAGATCTGTTTCCAATAAGCTAGGTCGTGTATTTGTGGGTTTGGAGTTGAGAAAATGTGAAATGCCAAGACTGTCCATAGCTGAAACCCGTCGACCGCACCTGCGGAAAAATCATCGCAGGTGCGGCTCCGCAAAAGCGGACTTCCCTTCGCATATGCTAAACTCAAGGGAACTGCCTACTCCACAAATTCGGACATATTGCCACAGTAGCGGCTCCGTAGATGCGGATTGTCAATCATAGATGTGGCGCCTGTGTGGAATTCCCTTCTCCGCAGATGCGGACAAAATAGTCGCACAAGCGACTTCGCAGGAGCAGATTCTTACAGCAGATGCGGTCCCTGTGCAGTGTAGCCCATCTCCGCATATGCAACCTTCCACCTCACTGATACAATGTCGTATACGCGAATAGTGTTCCGCATATGCGGAATCACTGAAGGATTTTGCACTTTTTTGTACTCTTTTTGCTCAATTCCACTTCAATTGAATTCAACTCTCTTCATGACATCATTTACCTGAAAATTTAGCAATACACACCATAAACAACCTCATATGATAATTAAAGGACGCAAAATCTAAAGAAAAGAGACTAAAATAAATGGTAAAATCACCACTCATTAGTGAACCCCTTGTGAAAGCTTCTTCAGAAGGATGCTAAGTTTAATTTTAATGATTATTGAATGAGAGCTTTTGAATTTTTGAAGGTCAAGTTGAAAACTACTCCCATCATCACCGCTCCAAATTGGAGGGTCCTTTTTGAACTGATGTGTGATGCAAGGGGTGTAGCGGTTGGGGCTATTTTGGGGTAACACATCAACAAGATTTTTCATCTAGTATACTTTTCTAGCAAGACCATGAATAGTGCCCAAGTCAACTATACCATCAAGAAGAAAGAGCTCCTTGCTGTTGTGTTTGCAATTGAGAAGTTTCGTCTGTACTTGATAGGTGCAAAAGTTATTGTCCACATGGATCATGAGGCGCTTCGTTATTTTATGAGAAAAAAATACTCCAAATCTCGGTTGATGATATGGGCGCTCTCGTTAAAAGAACTTGATACTGACATCCAAGATAAGAAAGGTTGTGAAAACCAAGTGGCGAACCACTTGTCTCATTTGGAGGAGGCGGGGAGGGCGTATAATGGACTTGAAATTAATGACTCCTTCCCCGATGAACAACTTTTGGCAATTTCAATGAAAGAGGTGCCATGGTTCGCGGACTTAGCCAATTTTCTTGTATGTGGAATCATTTCGAATGAGTCCTCTTCAAGAAAAAGGAAGAAGCTTAAAAGGGATTGTCAAGATTATTATTGGGATGAACCATACCTTTTACGGATTTGTACGAATGGGGTGATTAGGAGGTTTGTACCGGAAGAAAAGCAAGGTGATATTCTTGGGGCTTGTCATTCTTCGCTATATGGTAGTCATCATGGTGGAGCAAGAACGGTGGCCAAAGTTCTTAGTTGTGGTTTCTATTGGACCACTCTTTACAAGGATGCAAGTGAGTTAGTGAAAAGGTGTGATGAATGTCAACGGGACGGTGGAATCTCAAAGAAAAATGAAATGCCTCTCACAACCATTTTGGAGGTTGATACTTTCGATGTGTGGGGAATTGACTTCATGGGACCTTTTGTGAGTTCTTGTGGAAACACTTACATCTTGGTCACAGAGGATTATGTGTCCAAATAGGTTGAGGTCGTCGCTTTACCCAATAATGAGGTAAGAAGTGTAGCAACTTTCTTGAAGAAGAATATTTTCTCAAGGTTTGGTACTCCACGTGCAATTATAAGCGATGGGGGGTCACATTTTTGCAACAAGGCTTTTGATACTTTACTTAACAAGGATGGTGTTACTCACATAATCACGACTCCATATCACCCGCAAGCTAGTGGGCAAGTGGAAGTCTCCAACTGGGAGATAAAGAGTATCTTGTTCAAAACGGTGAATGCTAATCTGACGGATTGGTCCAAGAAGCTTGATGATGCATTATGGGCTTATCGGATGGCTTACAAAACACCTATCAGAATATCACCATACCGGTTGGTGTTCAGAAAAGCGTGTCATCTTCCACTGTAGCTAGAGCACAAGGAAATGTGGGCTATAAAGAAGTTGAATCTTAATTGGGATATATCTGCTAACTTGAGGGTGCACATTTGAATGAATTGGATGACTTCTAGTACCATGCTTATGCGTGTTTGTCCTTGTACAAAGAAAAGATGAAATATCTTCATGAAAAAATACATTTGGAACAAAGAGTTCAAGGTGGGGGGTCTTGTATTGTCTTTTAACTCAAGGTTGAGGATGTTTCCCGAGAAGCTAAAATCCAAGTGGAGTGGTCCTTTCGAAATTGCGGGTGTGATACCTTTTGGTGTATTAGACTTGAAGAACAAAAACAATGAAGTATTTTGAGTCAATGGTCACTGGGTGAAGCACTACTTGGGAAATGTTGGAGATAGCCAGGTGGTGGCGGTCATTCATTTCACTTGAGGGTATTTTGTGTCGTGCCGCAACATTAAATCAGGTGCTTCTTGGGAGGCAACCCATATTATTTTCCTTTTTCTTTTGAACTTAGGTGTTATTTGTGTTCTAACTTGATTTGAATTGTGATACAGGGATGAGTGGACTTACAAGAAAGGTGGACAAAAATATGGCTAAGTGTTCAAAAATTGTGCGGACCGCACTTTATTTGTGTAGACCGCTCTTTATTTGTGCGGACTGAACATTTCTATGTGCCAAAGCAGAAGAGCATTGTGGCCGCACATTTCTCTTGCAGACCACACATTTGAAATGTCAAAAATACCAACTCTCTAAAGTTTAAGCGTGTCAGTGCGGAGGTCGATCTGTGACCACAAGTGAAATATGTGGCCGCACCTGAAGATATGTGGACCACAGATGAATTTCTGCGATGAGGCCCCAGGGTGAAAGAGTGCGAACCGCACATGAAAATGTGCGGCCGCACTCGCTCCTCTCCTTTCCTCAAAATGTTGGTATAAATAGAACAATAGGGATCATCTTACACTTTTCCCTCTTTGAACAAAACATTGTTACTCTATTAGTTTTTCTTGGAGATTTCAAGTGTCCACCACACACACAGCCACCTCGATTAGTCAATCATTGCACTCATTCTATCTGGTATGCTTCAATTTTATGTTAATTTTTTGTGTTAGTTTAATTTATAGATTCTTAGTTCATTTTAGGCCATTTGTTATTAGAGTTCGATTGTGTGTCCATGTGGGTAGATCTGAACTGGGTAAACTTGATACATGCTCTAATGGGATTGGGTTCGTGAAATTTCATATTTATACAATGTTGTCATGTGTATTTGTGCAAGAAATTGAAAAACCGAAGTTGAAAATATTTCCTGCTCGTAATTGTCTTGAAATCAGCGACTGCACTTGAAATTATGCGATCCACATATTCGGATTTTTGGCAACTCAAGTAAGGAAGGAATATACGGTCGCAAGTTAAAATATGTAGAGTGCAGATTTCCTCTTGCGGCCGCAGAACAGCCCAAACTCTGTCATCAGAGAGTTTTAAACTTTTAAGACTCAGAAGTGCGCCGCAAGTCAAATTGTTGGACTGCCAATTTTCCCTTCCGGCCGCATATTGGCCATTTCTCTTTCATCATAGAGTTAATTTTTGGGACTCAGAGGTGCGGTCGCAAGCTAAAATGTGTCGGACCTCACTGCCTTTTTGCGGCCGCACAACAAAAATATGCGGACCGCGAGTTCCTTCTGTGACCGCAAATAAAAAATATGCGGACTGCAGATCCCATATCTTGCAAACATGTATTAACTTTATAACTCCACTGTGTCCAAGTGTTTCTCCCTTACCTACATAAGTCAAGTCATGTATGTGCTGAACAATGCATTGCAACTAATAATCTTCTCTGCTTTGATACAAACAATGGTTTGATCATGAAGCCGAGGCAACACTTCAAAAGGTAGAGGTCAATCTTCTCAGGGTAGAGGTAGAGGTACCTTGCCCCTTGGCCAGCCAAAGACAATCGGGAAGAAAGCAACAGCCAGCAAAGGGAGAGGTGAAGACCTCTCCGAGTCTAGCTCCTATGTCCCATCTAGGGAGGTGTCCAAGGACAACTCAACCTCTGTTCAGGAGGAGCAGACAACCACACAGTCGGGGCCACAGGGGAGTTAACACAAGGATGATCCTTCTTCATCTCACAGCACCTCCGAGGGGTTGGAGAGTGCTTGACAGAATTCTGAGCCATCAACTACACCAGTCCCTGAGGCATAGGTTATATATGACATCCCCGATGATGGTAGAGAGGGAGATGCTACAACTACAGGTCTGGAGAGGTCAAAGAAGAAAAAGGTCTGGGAGGATCGATTTGTTGGCCTGGCCGCCTTTACTAATTTTCGTATGTGGTGGCCAGTGAGGTCATTGACTCTTGAGCGCCAGTTCTTATGAAAATATTTGGAGACATACAACCTAGCAATATTGAGACATTTCTGGCACGAAAGAGGTGGATGTGGCTCACCGAGAGAGTAGAGGATGCCAAAGAATACCTCGTACTTGAATTTTATACCAATGTTGCTCATATCAAGAAAGGGACAAAGGTGACCAAAGTACGCAACCTCAAGGTGAGGTTTGATCAACATATGCTAAATGCGTACTTGGGCTTCGAGGATGTTGAGCAAAAGGAGTATCTGGAGAAGTGCGCACTGAAAGAGCAAGTCCGACCTTGGTTGGCTGAGATTCTAGCACCAATAGGGACAACACCACCATGGATTACCGCTGGGGTTCCCATTCAGCGGAGTACTTTGAGCTTTAAGGCAAAAGGGTGACATACCTTTATTTGTAGCCGATTGGATCCATTCCAGAACGAGACTCACCTTCCTATTCCTAGAGCAGTTCTTGTGGCTTCCATTATGGTCGGGTACCCAATCAATATGGGTGCCGTGATGTCAGCCAACATTTCAGTGATTGCACGACAGGACACCTCGGCCTACCTTTATCCCAACACTATCACAGAGTACCTTATAGATGCAAAGGTAGAGCCAAGAGATTTTGACGCTAAGGTGAAGCCGAAGAAGCCATTCGATTGGTATTCACTGATGGATGCGAGCAACCCAAAACAAAAAAATCCAGCCTTCTGCCCAGGCCAGTATGATGAGCCAACAATGGTAGCTTCTGAGGCAGCTCATCTTCCACCCACCTCTACTGAGCCTTCTATCAGTGTCCCTGTTATGCCTCCACCATCATCTTCAGCTCCTACCACAACGCCTAGAGTTGCTCTAAAGCCAGTGCCCACAGTACCCCTATCTGCTCTACGAGTCTCCCAGACATTGGCGAGTCTCAACAACTGGATGCAGACAACTACTTCTAAGTTGTCTGACTTGTCTAGTATTGTTGCAGCGTAGTCCACTTCTCAAGCAGCACGAGCTCCTTCTGACATTGATGAGACACTGAAGAATATTTTGGAGAACCAGAAGATGATCATGGACACTTTGGTACAACACGAGTCAGTTATTGAGGAACTGGGAAAGGAAGTAAAGAATATGAGGAAGTCCCAGGTAAGTAGGAAATCAGTGGACAAGCTCCGGTGGGAGGTTACTAGATTTGCTACAGCTGGAGACCTTACTTTTGATACACTGCTTGACCCACACCAGTCCGTCGCAGATCCTTCAGCACCATCTGCACTGGTAGCACCAGTTGGCCGAGCCAGACCTTATTACCGACACTGTTGAGGCAGTGTGCACGATGTTCGACAACCCAGCCACGCCTAGGTTTGATGATGATGAGATTCAGTTGGCTGATCCTGAGTGAGATGACATTGCTAGGGACACAGAGATATCCAAGGACCCTTAGGGAGTTTTTCTTCACCCTCTCTCCTTTTACTCTTATATTGCTAAGCATTAGGGACAATGCTTGCTTTTATTCAGGGGGTGGAGTTTATTTGATACATTGGCACATTTTGGATACAATTTGGTATGTAATAATTTTATGATACTCTTTCTTTTCTTATCTGTTTTTATCTATCTTCTCTCTCTTTACTTATGTATATCTATCTATCTTTAGTAGTCATTGCTCATTAGCTTCTTTATTTTTTCCATATGAGTTCTTGTTTTGTTAAGTAGCTTCTTTTTATGCTTTAGTAGATAATAAGCCTTTGGTTTTCTTAACGCATGGTTCTTTCCAAGGTAGTTTTTATGTGAATCGGGTGACTCGTACTAACGATGGATGGCGTGATAACCTTATTAACAGAATGAGTCAATTTTTGTGTTTAGGTAAAAATAGTAGTAGTAATGAAAAAAAAGACCTAATGACCCAAAACTCAACCCGTCGTGATGGCGCCTATCATTGTACTAGGCAAGCCGAAAACTCACACATTACCAACACTTTCAAATTTTAACATATTCTAAAACAAGTTTAAATAAGTAAACTCTCATAAAAGTGGATAAAAAGTCATGACTCAATACAGAAGTTCCCCAAAATCGGGGTGTCGCTGAGTACATGAGCATCTACATAATGACGTAGTTTGATAGACTGTCTAGAAAGTAGAACTGAATAAATAAAATTGAAAGATAGGGGAGGAGAGTCAAGGTCTGCGCACACCATAGCAGCTACCTCGATGATCTCCGAACAGGTAAAAACTCCACGATCAACAATCACCGTGCTCGAAAATGCCTGGATCTGCATACGAGGTGCAGGGTGTAGTGTGAGTACAACCAACTCAATAAGTATCGCAAATAAACAAGTCAAGGTAAGAGAAGCTTAAATTATTGAGGATACTAGTTAATTCAGTGAGATTCTGTCCCTTTGGACCAACACAACATAATATTTAAAGCTAACTCATAAGGCTTCGTGAGAAGAATATCCGTGTGTGCACTGTTTTTTCAAAATTCCCCTCTCAATAATATTATGACATGTAGAGGAGAGAAACAAGTAAATCAGATAAATGATCAAGGAAATACAAGTTCCACACACTGCACGGACAACTCATGTGTTGTACGGACAACTCACGTGCTAATAATAGAACGTACACGGACAACTCACGTGTCAGTAATATCAATATATGCGCACGGACAACTCACGTGATGCACGGACAACTCACATGTTGCACGGACAACTCACGTGCCACTAATATCAGTACATGGATCCGCACGAACAACTCACTTCCTGCACGGACAACTCACGTTCCAATAACATAATTCGCCCGGCATAGCCGCAGGACCTAGTCCAACAATATCATACAGAAGCAATAAAACAAGTATAAAGGTATATGATGAATGAAGTAAGATTCTCATGTCCCTGGATTGGTGTAAATAACATGCTAAAGTGTAGGCATGTGCAAAGTGTTATGTCATAGCTCAAACTAGCAATTTCATCAATGAAAAACATTTATTAAGTTTGTTTAGGGGTAAAACCTCTAAGTTGCCTCATCAAGGCTCAACTAGATCGCATAAATTGTTACAACATGTGAGATATCAAAGCTTAAAGCTTAATGGTCATTCTGGGCTTATAAGAGCCGGAGCACAACCCAAACATGAATATATAATCTCGGTGCCTGTACATGGGATCATCCCCACGCATGTGCGCACTCAAAAGCACGTGGTCATCACAATAATTCAGGAAATTGGTGCCTCAACCGAGTTTAAATACGATACTTACCTCAAACTGAGCAAATCTCTACTCCAACAAGCACTTTCCTCGCGAATCGACCTCCGAATGCCTCGAATCCTGCCACAAATAATTTGATACAATCAACACGGGCTAAAGGAATCAATTCCATATGAAGTTACTAAGTTATTAATCAAAAGTCAAAAAGTCAACTCAAAAATCGAATCTCGGACCCACGTCTCGGAATCCAATAAAAGTTACAAAATCGGGAAGCCCATTCAACCACGAGTACAATCATACCAAACTTACCAAAATCCGATAACAAATCACCACTCAAATCCCAAAATTAAACTCTCCAAATCCCTAACCTCAAACTCCCAAATTCCATCTCAAAAACACAGAAACTAGGTGGGAAATTCAATAGGAAAGTAGATTATTGAATAAAAATGATCATAAGCGAATTACATCAAGAAACCCCTCGAAACTCCTCTCAAACATTGCCTTATCCCGAGCTTGAAATGTCCAAAATGATTAAAATCACGAAACCTTGAGTTTTAAACACCGCCCAGTCTTTTTTCGCCTTTGCGATCATTTAATCGCACATGCGGTTTCCCTTTTGTGATTCAAGCTCCATATTTGCAGAGTTACACTGGGAGCCGGCCTTGCGCACCTGTGCACACTAATCCGCACCTGCGGCCTCACTTATGTGAGAATTCTTCCGCTCTTGCGGACCTGCCTCACCAAGTTCCCTTTCGCTTCTATGATGCTTCCTCCGCATCTGCGAACTCGCAGGTGCGGAAATTCTATTCGCACCTGAGCAAATCCCCAGCTCAGACCAACCTTTCTTCTGCGCCACTCCATCCGCATCTACGATGTCGCACCTGCGGCTAATCCTCTCGCAGGTGCGATCACACCAGAAGACTCCCATCTTCAGCAATGCTTTAAGTATCATTTTCGATCTGTTAACTATCTGAAATCAATCCAAGGCCCCCGGAATCTCAAGCAAACATACCAACAAGTCCTAAAACATGATATGAACTTTGTTGAGCCATCAAATCACATCTAACAACATCAAAAATACGAATCGCGCCTCAATTCAAGCCTCATGAAATCTAGAAAATTCCAACTTCTACAATCGATGCCGAAACCTATCAAATCAAGTCCGATTGACCTCAAATTTTGCACGGAAATCATAAATGACACAACGTACCTACTCCAACTCCTGCAACCCAAATTTGAGCTCGGTAACCACAAAGTCGACTCTCGGTCAAACTTCTCAATTTCCAAAACTTCTAATTTTCCAACTTTTGCCGTTTCAAGCCCAAATCAATTACGGACCTCCAAATCACTACCCAGATACACTCCTAAGTCCGAAATACCCAATTGAGCTATCAGAATCATCAAAACTCTATCTCAGAGTCATTTATACATAAGTCAACATTCGGTCAACTTTTTCAACTTAAGCTTCCAACCTTGAGACTAAGTGTCCAATCTCATTCCGAAACATCCCCATAACCGAACCAACTACCCCAGCAAGTCACATGGAAACTAATAAGCATAAAATGAGCAGTAAATAGGAGAACGAGGCTACAACACTCAAAATGACCGGCCGGTTCGCTACACCTAATCAAGTCATTCTCTAAGAATTAATCATGATTCATTTGGTACCAACACATTTAACTACGTGCTTATGGTTAGAGACAAGGTTTTTGAAAGAAATAGCTCTAGTTAGTGACTTTGTGACTCTTGAGTTGAATTTGGTGATCCGAGTGATTTATTGGACCATAGTGATCTTTAAACTTGAATGTGGTCGTTGTAGGCTCTCGAATCTATCCTATTTTACAATCTAGTTGCATGAGGGGTGAGATGAATTATTTCTAGTCCAAGTATCTGTACAAATGGTCTAGAACTTTCTCCGAATATGTTTCAAGGTGAAATCCTAATTTTTTTCTTGGTTTGAGAAGTGATTGTAGGTTTTCCTTAGCCTGTTTGAGCTTTCAATTGCCAACCAATGTCGTTATCCCTAGTCAACCCCCTTTGAGCCTCTAGCCTTTCTCATTTGATAACCATACTATAAACCTTTACTCATTTTTTCGTGACCCTCTCTTGACACCCGGACTTTCTTTAACACTCTTGTGAAATAAGTGGCTTAAAGCATAAGTTTGGGGGGAGAGGTAAGGAATTTTAAAAAGGTATCAAGGCACAAAAAGATAAAGAAAGGATCTTTATGAAAAGATAAGGCAAGAAAAGAAAAGAACAAAAAGAAAAATGCAAAAAAGTGAATAAGTGGAAGGGTTGACGGATTCAAAAAGAGGTAATGATCCCAAACATGAGCAATCAAAAAGGGAGAACAAGAATGAAATGAACAAGAACGAAATGAACAAGAAAGAGTGATGTTAAGTCTCTAGTCCCCAATGAAAAGAAAATGCCTCTAAGTATTGGTATACGTGAGTCGAGAAATAAAAATGTGGAGTGCTTAAGGAAAGGTGTAACCACTTACCCATATGGTATCCTACCCTAATCCAAAAGCCTTCATTACAACCCAAAATAAGTCCTACTTGATTTCGAACCGAGTAAGCTTACATTATTGGTGATCTACATGAGGGGCAAGCCTATGATACTTGAAGTCGTACTTGTGACATTCTCTTGTGAGAGACGAGTGAACCTTTCATGAATCTTAAGATTTAGTGCTAATTTCTTAAGTGAGCTTGAAAAATGAAAAGTAGAGGAGGAAGAGTTTGGATTCCACCATGACCTACATGATAGAACAAGAGTCCTTGATGAGTAAAGTCAATTCTTGAAACTCAAATGTCACAATAGAACTATATGTGCATGAATATTTGACTTGTCACCTTGTAAATAATGCATGAGTGGTGTGGGTAACTATTGGTCCCAACTGATTTTTGAATGACTCACCATTGATTCGTTGTAATGACCTGTAATAATAAGGAGGTGGGAAATAATTTCTTTGCTTGAGGAAAAGCAAAGACTTACGTTTGGAGGAGTTGATAAGTGTGGATTTTGACCACTTATTACCATTTTTTTGCTTTTGTTTTAGTCCGAAAGCATTGATTTATGTTCCCAAAACTAATTAAAGTGTGCAAATTGCAGGAATGTTTGAAGTTTGGTCTCCCATAATAAAATTCGACTCAAAAAGGAGTATTCCGACTCACAAGGCAATAAGGGGCAGAGAATATAAGATGTGCGGCTCGCAGAAAAAATGCGGACCGCAGAATTCCCTCTGCGGCTGCAGAATAAGTAAAAGAGCCCAACATAGTTTTAGCTGATCTGCGGACCGCACATGAATTGTGCGGCCAAAGAAAAAGATCCGCATTGACAAATGATTTAAAGTTCAGAGAGTGTGCAGATGACCAAGACTTGAAGCCTTTCCTAAAGTGCGAACCGCACAAGAATTTTGTGGCCGCAAAAGATGCTTTGCAGCCACAGACCTGAATTGTGTGACTGTAAATTCCACGACCCTGCCAGCTGAAGAAATTTTCGAACCGAACATGGAATTGTGAGGCCGCAGAACCTCCCGAGGGGTATTTTTGTCAGCGAATTTTGGGCCACTATAAATAGACTAGAATCACATTTTTAGGTCAAGTTTCGAAGTTTGAGCTGCTAAGCCATTGGATTTTGCTATTTTTAGGAAGTTTGTGACTATTTTAAGATTTAAACATCATATTTTATCATTTTATTCTTATATTATGAATTTAATTAGTATTTCTTCTTTGTTTTCTTCATTTCTCACTATGAGTAGCTAGATTTTTACTAGGGTTGTGACCCAACCCTAGTGTGTAAACCTTATGGGTATTTAATTTGATGTTTGTTTATGATCGGATGTTGATTATTTAGTCTATTTTATGCTTTAATTTTAGAACTAATGGTTGCAAACATTGATTCATGCCTATTTGAATTGGTCTTTGCTTGAGAAATACATACCTAGTTTGAGAAAACTTGGCTAACAAGAAATTGAGCTAATTAAGAGTTTGATTAGCCTAATTAAATGGTTTGAACTAGAGATAGTGAGAACCCGACTTTAGCTCATATAAGCTATTTAGCTTGATACTCATTTGGACTTGAGAAAGCCAATTGGGCAAAATCATTATATGACCGAGAGGTACTGAATGAGTAACGTAGAGTTGAGAGCTATAATACACCCCAATCAACAAAACAAGTGTTAACGTATTTAACCCATTAGCCAAACACCTAGGTTAAGGTCACATCCCTAGGCTTTTTTAATTATTTGGAAAAACTCCAAAAACAATCATTTGATTTATAGTTTATTCTCTCGGCTTAATATTTTTAGAGTGAAATTAGAATTAGAAATCAAAACCCTTTGTTTGGAAGTGCAATTTAGTTGTTCCATTTGTTTTCGTCAAGTGTATACTCCTAACACCCATAGTAATTCCCTGTGAAAATCGATCCCGACTCTTGTTGGGTACTATTCTTTCAACGACCATTTTCACTCACTATTGAGTGCGGATTGGACGTGGACCAGCTCCTATGACCTCCTTGTGCTTGTTAGAAGTGTAATAAGTACAACCTCCTGAGCTGATGTGGCATAGAGACTGTAAATCACTCTCTTGATTACCATCCGAAGTGGGTTTTAAACCGCTAATTCACTAGTAGAGGTGCACCCAATAATTATTGCACCACGGGAATCCTTGAGCATGGGTGCAAGCAACATATATAAAAATAATTTTGAAGTAAAAAATATTGTTATATATGACTTAGCGAAAAGAGCATAGGTTCACGTGAACCCATATCCTAATACCTAGATACGCCTTTGACTAGATCTATACATTATCTACTAGTAGAGGCAGCTAAATTTTCTTTCACATTATCGGTTTCTTGTGTGGTCTTGATTCCCAATTGTCAAGGTAAAAAGTTTCTACTTCCTATAAGACTTTCTGAAATTGGAGGAAACTAGAGCCCTGCCTCAAATAATTGCATATAAGGATGATTTAGTAATTTAGAGCAATCTTATAGGTATAGCATTGTGGTTTATATCTTCACCATATTATTGTCCAGCTTCCTCATAATATAATATAGGAGTACCTTTGTCCCAAAAGTAACATCATTACTCTTTAAGAAGTCTATACTTTTTTCTTTGACTATAATTTTTTCAAATGAAATACTTTAGCCTTTTGAAAGTTGTAAGCGGTCATTTGGTACAAAGGATAAGGATAATAATTTCCAGATAAAATTTGAGATTGTATAAATTCTATTTTTTGTTATAATTATTAGTTAATTTCAAGATAAATCTTATAGTAAAATGGTATTATTAGCTATTCCATATAAAAAGTGAAATATCATAAAATATCACATTATTGTACCAAACGACCCCTAAATGATAGTACTTTTACAATTCTAACTATGTCTTCAATTTTATCTCAATAAAGTAAAGAAGTAATTTTTAAAATTCAAAGGGAAAATCACTCAAAAAATAGATACATTAATCCTCATATTCCAAATCTCGTTATTCTTGGTTGAAATTTATTTTTGATAATCAAAAAGTATGGTGGGATGCATTCTACTCCCTTAATCAAAAGTTTCAAGTTCGAATTTATTAAGAACGCTTCCTTTTTAGGAATTTTTTTTATTTTAATGAGATATATTCTACTCCAATTTGTTTCGATTACCAATTAAATAAAGGCCAAAAAAAATTTGTTGCTATGTTTAAAAATTTGGTGGGACGGAGTGGCCTGTGAATAAAAAGGGGATAATACATAATTACCCCATTGGGGTTGTAGCACATTATCAGATACACCCTTATATTTTATGGGGGTCCTACTAAGTGTGAATTTTGATCACTTATTAGCACCTTTTTGCTTTTATTTTAGTCCGAAAGTATTTATTTTGGTTCCCAAAACTAATGAAAACGTACAAATTGCAGGAATGTTGGAAGTTTGGGCTCCCATGATGAAATCCGACTCAAAAAGGAGTGTTTCGACTCATAAGGCAAGAAGGGGCAGAACATAAGATGTGTGGTCCGCAGAAGAAAGTACGGATCACAGAATTCCTTTTACGGCCGCAGAACAAGCGAAAGAGCCCAACAGAGTTTTAGCTGATATGCGGACCCTCACAAGGCAATAAGGGGCATAACATAAGATGTGTGGTCCATAGAAGAAAGTGTGGACCGCAGCATTTCTTTTGCGGCCATAGAACAAGTGAAAGAGCCCAGCAGAGTTTTAGCTGATCTGTGGACCGCACATGAATTGTGCGTCCGAAGAACAAGGTCTGCACTGGCAAATGATTCAAAGTTCAGAGAGTGTGCAAATGACCAAGACTTGAAGCCTTGCCTGCAGTGCGGATCGCTCAAGATTTGTGCGGCCGGGAAAAATGCTTTGCAGCCGCATACCAGACTTGTGCTGCTATAGATTCCAAGACCCTGCCGGCTGAAGGAATCTGCGAAATACAGATGGAATTGTGCGGTCGCAAAATCTCCCGAGGGGTATTTTCGTCAGCGAATTTTGGACCACTATACATAAACAAGAATCACACTTTTAGATCAAGTTTCGAAGTTTGAGCTGTTGTAGCTTTGGAGTTTGCTATTTTAGGAAGTTTGTGACTATTTTAGGATTTAAACATCATATTTTATCATTTTAATATTAGATTATGAGTTTAATTAGTACTTCTTCTTTGTTTTCTTCATTTCTCACTATGAGTAGCTGGATTCTTATTAGGGTTGTGACCCAACCCTTATGTGTAAACCTTATGGGTATTAATTTAATGCTTGTTTATGATTAAGTGTTGATTATTTAGTCTATTTTATGCTTTAAGTTTAGAATTAATGGTTGCAAACACATACCTATTTGACTTCGTCTTTGCTTGAGAAAGAGAGACCTCGTTTGGAAAAACTTGGCTAAGAAAAAATTGGGCTAATTACGAGTTTGATTAGCCTATTTAAAGGGTTTGAACTAGAGATAGTGAGAACCCTATTGAGCTCATATCAACTATTTAGCTTGATATCCCATTGGGCTTGAGAAAGCCAAATTGGGCAAAATCACTCTATGACCGAGAGGTATTGAGTGAGTAACGTAGACTTGAGAGCTATAATACACCCCAATCAACAATACAAGTGTTAACATATTTAACCCATTAGGCGAACACCTTGGATAAGGTCACATCCCTAGGCTTTGTTAACTATTTGAAAAAACACCAAAAACAATCATTCACTTTCTAGTTTATTCTCTTAGCTGAATATTGTTAGAGTAAAATTAGATTTAGAAATCAAAACCTTTTGTTTGGAAGTGCAATTTAGTTGTTCCATTTGCTTTCGCCAAGTGTATGCTCCTAACACTCACAGTAACTCCTTGTAGAAAAATCGACCTCGACTTTTGTTGGGTACTATTCTTCCAACGACCGTTTCCTCTCACTATTGAGTACGGATTGGACGTGGATCAGGTCCTATGACCTCCTTGTGCTTGTTAGAAGTGTAATAAGTACAACCTTCTGAGATGATATAGCGTAGAGAGTGTGAGGGAAAGAAAGTTATTAATTCATCTCTCTCCGGTGTGAAACCATGGCTTCCTTTAGCCTTCTCCTTCTTCATTACCCCCTCTTTTCTCCCATTATCTTCACCAATATTTAGTGGGCGTTTGGCCATAAGAATAGTAAAATTCCGTAAAAAGTGAAAACAAAATTCAAATGAAAATGGTATTTGAAAATTGGAGTTTTGTTTAAACAGGAATATACTTTTGGTTGTTTTTGATTTTTTTGTGAGTGATCTTAGTGAAAAATTTTAAAAAATAATTTTTTGGAGTTTTTCTAATTTTCGACAAAATTTTAAAATTTATCTTCAAGTAAAACTTAGAAATTTTGTGGCCAAACATTGATTTCGTAAAAAAAGTAAAAATATTTCGAAAAAAGTGGAATTTTGGCCAAACGGGCTCTTAATCCACAAACATAATATAAACAAGATCTATTTTTTCCGGTAAGGTTATCCTGTCACATTTAGTGTTTTATTTAGGTTTTGTGTTGAGTTGCCGTTGTTCGCCGGAAAAAATGGGGACCAAGTTTAAAGATCTGAAATTTGAAGCAATCACTTACTTGAAGATCTGAAATTTCACCAGTTGCAAGAATGAAAAAGAAGGAGAAAAGAAGAAAAAAAGAAAAATAGACCGGTGCAAAAAACCCATCTATTGCACTACTAATTTTAATTGACGGTGATGAATTTAATTTTCGATGGACATGGGTGGTGGTGGTAGTGGCTATGATGGAGCCACTGTTGTATCTGAGAAGAAAGAAAACAAAAAAGAAAAAGAAAGAAAAGAAATAAGAAAGAAAAGGTAAATGAAAATAATAAATAACAAAGAAAAACAGTACAAAGAAAAAGAAATTACGTGGCAAAATGTGATTGGTGTGTGTTGTTCACTAATTTTTTTGAAACTGGTACTAGCCAAAAAAAGAAAAACTTATTTCACTTCCAGCAATGATAGGGGTCTCATATGTTCCCGCAAAATATAAGTGCATTTGATAATGTGTTGTAACCCCAATGGAATAATTATATATTATCTCAATAAAAAGAGAAGGAAATGTGATAAGGATGAGGGCCTTTGATAGGATTAGAACCTAAACCTAAGAAGGTAAAAGTTTCCAATTTTAGTATTTGGGGCCTTGTGACAGTGAACCACTCCATAAATACCTTTGAGGGGCCCCGGAAAAATAAATACTAATTACATACAGTGACAATAAATCGAAAATAAATTAAATAAACAGAAACGGAATAAATAAATAAATGAGCATAAAGGAACAAGGTTGCAAAAAAAAAAAGAGTAAGCACTTGACCATCTTTACTACAACAGAAACAGAAAGGCTCCTCTTGTATTCCTCTGTCTGCTTCCATTCTTACAGTGACAATCAACTAGTAGGGAGAAAAAGAAAAACAAGAGATTGTAGCAAATACAAACATGTCTTTAGGTTATGCTGAGAAACTCTCATTTATAGAAGATGTGGGCAATGTTGGAATGACTGAATATTTCGACCCACCTCACATTTTGCAAGACAAAGTAGGATATTTATCTGCAACCCTTTTACTCTTTTTTGTTACTTGTTATTTTATTTCACTTGTTTGATCATTTTATCTGACTGCAATTTGTTTAGGTTTTTGTGCTTAATTAAGAATGGAAGTTTAGGAACTGGGGTCTTCTTTGATTGCTTGATAGTTTGCATTTAGGTTTTTCCTGGGATCTAGATTTAATCCCCACATTACTGAGCGTGAGATAATCACAATTTCCTTAACCTTATTAGGGATTGTTACATTTTAAGGGGTGAAAAGCATTATTATAATGATTGCATTGTGTTGGCCATGAGCAAATTGTTAAACATACTAAGGATTGTACCCTGTGAGTTTATGCATTTAATGCTGCGATCATTGTTCCTTTTGCTATTGTCTGCTATGTTAAGGGCTTAAGGTTTAGCATAAGTTAATTATCGATAAAAAATGGATTAGCATTTGGTAATCAGTTGCTGATTCTGTTGCTAACATTAGCCAGAAACCTTCTGGTAAAACTGACTAAAGTAAGAAAATGATAAGCAGCCTTTCAAATCATATGCTGCATTTCAAATCGTATGCTGCTTACCTCTTCTATAGTATTTGTTGGGAAAAATAATTGGACTATATTGAAAGGAGAGAAGAAGGAATGAAGGAACGAAATAGTAATATATAACAATCTAAGAGACTCGGGGGCGGAGCTAGGTTTAGCTAAGGGGGTTCAATTGAATTCCCTTTGTCGGAAATTTATACTTTGCACATAGGGTAAATATGACTTTCTTTGGTTATATAAACTGATGAATCCCCTTGATATAAGAAAATATTCTTGTGTAGAGGTAAAGGGGGTTCAAAAATTGCTTTAGGCCATAAGTTTTAATCTCAAATGTGGCATTCTAGTAATTTTTTGAATCCGCTTACATAAACTTTCTGCTTCCACCACTTCTAAGAGCACCATGATAGTACACCTAACTTATGGTTGTTCATTAGGAATGGTATTTGAAATTTTGAAGTTCCCACTGCTGTAGAGGATATGCTTTCCAACTTTTCGTTATTGTGATCTAGGCAAAAGATGGCAGATGTATAGAAATTGTCCTAAATTGCATACTATGTCATCGTTACCATTTCCTATTGTCATGTCGTGCTGTTGCTTTGTGTTTGTTAGAATTCTTGGACCAAGTACATTCTCTTGTTGTTCTCACGTTAAAGTGCAAAATTATTGGTAATAATAAAGGAAAGAACGCAAGGTAGATTTTTATTGCTGAATCCATTATGCTGTTATGATTTTCTTGAAAATCAGTACTTTCTGGTGCTGGAGGATCTTCCATTTCTTTCAGCTGCTTGTCAAAGATCAGTTAAAAGGGCGAATCACTTTATTTTTCTATGTTGTTACTAATATTTTTTTTAAATTATATAAAACTTTGCAGATTGAGAGACTTGCTGTGATGATACAAAAGGTGAGTGCTTAAACTGTTGTGGTCTTAGCTATGCTATGTATAGCTTTTTCCTTTAGAAGTAACCCATTCTAACTCTTGTTTCCTTTACAGAGTAAGCATTTAGTTGTGTTTACAGGAGCAGGAATATCCACGTCTTGTGGTATACCTGATTTTCGTGGTCCCAAGGGCATTTGGACTCTTCAGGTAATATCGTAGATATTTCAGTTAACTGCAAACCCCTGTTTCTTAAAGCATGATTCTTGACATGTTGTTTCTACCTTTTGATACCCATGTTAAAATGTTAAGACTTGAGAATAGAATGCTGCCCCTTCGACCAAATTTTTTCTAATTTGGTCGGTCATCATCTCCGATCCTTCTTTTCTACTTGCATTGTCATCTTTTTAGGCTAGATGTAGCAAAATGAGAGTATGTCTTGATCATCTGAAGGTTATGCAGAACTTGGTTTTTGTGTATTTGATCTGGAAAAGTTATATGAATAAGTGGTTATATGCACCGTGCACAATAGTGACATGAATAAATGAAAGTGGCCATGAAAGCATGATCTATCTTACGGTTGGGGGAGCTGTTTTCTCCTTCAAATGTTATTTAAATCTACCGACATGCATGAATACCTACCACAATTGAAAGAGAAAATAATATATCATTATTTCTCTTTTTTATGTGGTGTTGTTTGTGTGTAGTGTCTAGTTTTCTTATTTCATTCTGATATTGTTTTGACCAGTAATCTTCCTTTCTAAGTAGGCATTTGGACATAAATTTCAATTTTTTTTTTCAAATTTGAAATTTCACTAAAATTTGATTTGAAAATGAAGTTGTGTTTGGTTATAATTTTTGCAATATATTTGGATGTACTTTTTTCAAAACCATGAAACATGATTTATACCCCCTAATTTGTAAAAAATATCAAAACCACCCCGACTTGATTATCATACTTGAAACAAACAATCAAACATGTTGATTGTTTAACTATACGAACAATTTCTAATAGAAGTTGTAGTGGTTCCTTCCGGTAAAAGTATAAATTGTAGATCCCAAGAGTGGGTATCAAAATATAGTCCAAGGCCACTCAATCAGATGGTGGGTAGTTGTAGGTGTTACCTAGGTTTAATAATTGATTGGAGTCCTTTTATAAATTTAAAAAATATAGGGTAAATTTGTTAAACTTAAAAATACCAACATTCTAATTTTTTCAATAACAAATTCGAAAATGCATTTTCAAGTTGAATTTGAATAAAAGTAAAAAATTTCATAACCAAACATTGTTTTGAATTTTATTTTAGTTTCTGAAAAAAATGAATTTTTTTTTATGTCCAAACGGGCTCTAAGTATGAAGAAGTTGAAGAAGTTTTGCACAAGCATTATCTTTTTTTTTTTGGACAACTGTGGTGTCTAGATCAGTTTGCGCTCACCTCGACTATTTCATGGATACCTGCTATCTCCCACTATCAAAAGTATCGGTTAACTCTGTCCATCAAGGCTTAGGAGATGAGAATACATCATCTATCGTTTTTTGTCTTTGTTGAGATTTGAACCCTGGTTTCCTGGATTTTCACCATTTTATGGACAGTTATGCACACTCTTGGGTGCATAAGCATTTGTAATATTATTGTTCATTGAGACATAAAAAGATTACTCCTATTATTTGGAGCATCTAATAGGCAACATTGCAGTAATGTGATCAGGATCAAACCATGGTTATGATGTGAATATTTGTATATAGCATCGGAGCATTTACCACGAATTAGAATTCTATGATAATTCATCCTTGCAAAAGAATAACGGGCTATAATGTATCTTCTTATCCCTTTTATTAACTGACTTGTAGAGAGAAGGGAAACCACTACCAGAAGCATCTTTGCCATTTCACCGTGCAACGCCGAGCATGACACACATGGCCCTAGTTGAACTAGAGAAGGCGGGTTTTCTAAAGTTTATTATAAGCCAGGTGTGGCATTATTAGTTTTCTTACTATATATGGGTGCACTTAACATTTGTAGGTTTATTATCACTTCCACTGTTTGTGTTTGTAGCTAGTGCTGCTTTCAGAATGAAATCACAATTTCAACCCCAGATTGCATTCATGTTTTTATTTTCTTGTGATTAGTCATTTAACTGTCCATTTACATTCGCGGGAGAAATCCCTGTTGTGCCTCCTCCGTTTTCCTATGGAGTTCCTCTCCGTTAAAGTAGGAGATAAGCGTCTCTATGTTCACCGTCTTGCTTGGTGTCTATGCCCAAAGCAAACCTCTCTCTTTGCGCCACGTTAACTGATAGCTAGGCTTTCAAGAAACCCATTTTGACAAAGATTTCCTTGAAAGAGTATCATAGGATTGGTGTATGACATAAATAAAACAACCTTTAATATGGTTTTGCTACTGTTATTGAGTTTATTTGGCTCTGGTTCCAGTCACTCATTGTAATATGTTACTATAGGAAGACCATGCTAATTCAGATAAACTACTAAACTTGTGATTTGCATAATTAAAGGCTTTTTGAGCTTACTTTGCTAAATAGCCACGGTCTATCAATATATAAAAGTTGGCTGCTGGTGAGATTGAAGACTTAATCATTGAGTTCAATTTAGATCCTTTTACCCATTTTCATAGCATCATTTGACTGTATGCATGTTCAACTCTTCTTTTAGCCAACTTCAACTAATCCGTAGAGACATAATCATTAACCAGCAATTGAATCAACACCTACACGGTTATCGTTCCACCTCTGAAAGCTTCGACTGAGATGACTGTTCTATTTCTTTTACTTTGGGACCCTTTCAAGTGTTTCTAGCCTTATTTCTTTGGTATCCACTGCTCGTGGAGAATTGAATGTGTGGGTTTCCCCTTATTCTCATCTATATTTATTTGTTGATTGGCTCTGGTGATAATCTTGTCGTGTAGATATATCTTTGCTGTCTGGATTCAAACATGCTTTGTGTTTTACTTGCGGTACATCTGGTCATTACAGATCCTCTGTATTAGCATGCCAATTTCCTTGGTTAGTGCAAAGAAGGCACTTTCCTGTGCAGTGTTGTAAATAGCGCTCGCTACAGCGCTAAAGGCGTGTAGCGAGGCGAGGCGTGAAGGTGTCGCTTCAGATGGTCTGTTGCGCAGCGATGCAAAATAGCCATCGTCTCTCTCTGTGTTGCGTGAGGCGACATTGTCGCGAGAAGCGACTGTAGCGTCGCTATTTTGTTTAAAAAGAAAATAGAGGGCTGGGCGAGATTTAAGTCTGAGAATTAGGGCTTTTTAGTTTTCACCTTTGAACTTGGAACAAAAAAATAGAGGCTTTTCACCTGCTACTGCTCGACCTTCTTCATCAGCTCA